>JAVLVB010000467.1:416225-442641 GCA_032876305.1 Orestias chungarensis
TCTCATCTGACAAAAGTTCAGTCTGCTTAAAAAAAAGAAACAATAGATAACTACATTTCTAATAATCACTTTGTCTTTAGGATAGCTATGATTTAATAAAAAACATGAAAAGAATATATATACCATAATTCTGAGAATTTAGTGTTTTAAATAAGTTAAAGGGCAAAATTTTGGAATGTTCAAAACTAAAAATGACAGAAATTCTAAGTTAGAACATCATAGAGATAAATCTACTTTTGTTTTCTGAAAACAAAATAACATAAAAACCGGTTTAAAAATGATTTGTTTTTGGTAAACACATCATTGAACCAGCTGTGGAATTTCAAGCGTTCATCCTCGTCCCCTGAACCCCTCTTGCAGCCCTGCACTTAAAGGAGCAACTTTGCATATCAGAGGCAGCAAAAAGGCAGTAAGAGCTAACCGTGAAAAATCTGAACTACAGTAACCAAACCTTGTGGAATGCTGTGCAGGAATGCACCTCCTCTGGCAATTCGCCTTTGTACTTCATAGCCTACAGCTAAAGTTGCTCCTTTATTTGAGGTGCATCACAGCTGTCAGAGCCAATCTTATCTAAAAGAAGACATGGTGCTGCTTTAAATATGGGGATTCGCTCTCATATCCACTGTCATTGAAAAATGTAATAATTTGCCACTTTATTAGGAATACTTTGCACTATTTACTTTGCTGACATTAAAAAAGATCACGTTGCTTCAATAGATTTTGTGGGATGAATACCCACGAGGCAAATATACCGATTCACCGCATTTAAATTTTATTTTAGAGAATTGAAATCTGGGAATCGATCTGAGAGGCCATCAGAGTAAAGTGTCATTATTGTCTTGTCGAAGAGATTGATTTGAAATGACATTATGCTGGATATAGCCATCATTGTCAGCACAAATATTCAGGTATGCAGTCGGCATTTAAAGAATGTTCAGTCGGTGCTCACGGACTTAAAGAGTATCAAGAAAGAAAAGTCACATAGTATTACACTTCCAGCACCAGCCTGAACTGTTGATACCGGGCAATACAGAGGTTATGGTTTCAAGTTTTTTATGCAAGTTTCCGACACTACCATCGTGATATCTCAGCTGAAATCGAGACTTATTTGACCAGGCAAGTCTATATATTTCCATTTGTAGGAAGCGTGTTTGAATTGTATTTTCCAGTTCTTGTCCCGGCTCTTGAGTGGGAACTAGATCGTTTTTTTGCTGCCTTAGCCTATCTGCTGTGTATCCAGAGGTTGTATTTTGCTTACCTTGTCTGTAATGACTGGTCATTTGAACCAGTGCTGTCTGTCTAATAAGATAAACCAACCAACTTAAAACAAAAATGTTGCTTCAATGAGCATATCTTTTTGTAATGCATTATTTAAATGTGGGTTTTGGTTTGATTTGTCGGCAACTCCAAAATGGGACCAATCCTGCACAACATGTGGATGGAAGATTAATGTTGTGATTGTATCTTTCTTCAGGAGGGACTAAAAAGCTGTTCAGAGTTGATGGAACGGGGTCCAACTTGCATCATGACATAATAGCAACAAGATAAAACATAGTGGGAGCTCCAAAGACATAGTTTAGAGCAACTCATGGCATGTTTTGTGGATAAATTGCATTAGAATGCTTTTTTTTTTTGGTGTGATCAGTTGTGTTATTCATGTAGTGTCAATGTGTTTTTAATTTGTAAGGAAGCAACGTTTATGAATCCTTATGTACTCTTTTCATAAAAAGTAAAGACCGATTAATAAAAGTCAATATTTTCCCTTTTGCTCTCAGCAAACATTAATGGACTGATTAAAAATGATGTTGGGTCTATTTTGTTTCCCAAACTGAAAAGAATCAACCAGAAACACAAATTACTTTTCAGAAGAAGGGGGAAGAGGACGACACAGAAAACTGCTGTCAGACACTGTCTTGGATCAACTCCGCCGGCTCTCAGTCCCCAACGGCCATTTATTATGTTTACAAGGAAAGAGGTTGGGCTTTTTTACACAGTCACACAAACAATTGATCAATAACCTTTGCACAAGATGTTTTGGGACTTTCTGTGGACATGCCCATATAAGGTCATAAGACCGACCGTCACAAATCAGCCTTATCAGGAAGTTGTTAACACAGGAATGTGCAAGTGTTTCTAGGCTTCAGGCAAACATCCAAAGAACAGTTAATAATGTACCACAAAGAAGGAAGTCGAGTAAAGCACTCAGAGTAATAATATGAAAACACAACCTTTCAAATAAACTCATAAGTAAATGAAGTTAGATCATTTTCCTAACAAATGGAAATTTGAACCAATATTAGACAAGCTAGAAAATCCTCTTCAAACAATGTAGTGCATCCCAGTGTTCAGTCAGAGGCTTCTCCCAGGTCGTTGTAACACTAAATGCTACAGGAGTTCCAGCCTTCCCACAGGCATTAGCATCAACAACTCTTTGAAAAAACAAACACACAAAAAAAAAAAACATTTATATTCACTAATAAAGTATTTTGGAACTAAATTGAATTTCTACCAATGAAAGGTCAAGTTTTTTTACAGTTTTAGCTTGACTATACTAATTATTCCATGTGGCAACTGTGCAGCCTATCACAAGAGGGAGACAGCTGCCGGGCGTCTACTATGTGCAGGAGCTGTTCATTTCAGCACCACAACGAAGCAGCAGCAGAGTAAAACAGCCAAAAGAAGGCTTTTTTTTTTGCTTTGTTTTGGCTAATTCCTAGTAATTAGTTCAAATGTGAGCAAATTAGTGGTATCAATGCATATTAATGCACAAATAGAGATGCAAGTGTAAACCTAAATCGCGCCCTACAGAATCAGGAAGTTCCATACGAATGCTTTAAAAAGTCAACGCGAGTTGTCTTTTGAGTAAATCAGCTTCGGTGTCTCCCTACACAAAAGGCTTGGGATAAATCTCAGTAGTTTGACAGCATAAGCTTCATTTTCTTTTCAGGAAGGCGAGTTGATGTGAAACATAAGACCGTGTCAAACATACCGGAGAAGGATCAGTGAGTTTTACAACCTAATACATCTACTCCAGTTCAAGCCATCCAAGCCTTTAACTGCTCAGTCAGGTGTTTTATGATCACTGCTCCCCTCCACCCCTCTTTTTTGCAATAAATGTGTCTACATTTCCCCTTCCTTAGGAAACTACAATAAAAAGCAGCCTGATAAACAATGTCACAACAGTCTGATAACGAGGTGACACCTTATTGATAAAATGTCCTCTAGTAGAATATAAGCTGTTAGGATTTAGATCGACAGCTGTAAGAGTGAAGCTTGAAGCTGGTAGAGATCGGAGCGAAAGAGCAACTGGTTTATGCAGCTCATGAAACTACGTTTTTGGAGTTTGCTTTTCAATCACTAACAGTTGGGTCTGTAAAAAGCATAATTTGCAATCCAATAAAAACAATGAATGTCATGACAACATGTATGGAAAAAACCTTTAAGGTTTGTTAGCTAGTGTGAAGTTGATGTGAGGCCTCAAATTCAAATGAGATTATATGCTGATAGTATAGGAAATGTTGAGTTTGTTCACTTGAGGTTCTTACTTTGAAACACACATTGTCACTTTTTTAGTAGCAGCGAGTTTTTTTTCTTCAGGAAACAATAAATGTTGAGCTTGTAGCCCCTTATTACTCCAGCGACCTCTGAAATGTTTTTTAAAGTTCGTGTTTAAAAACTATCTTGTTTGCCTTCATTTGTAGCCCAGTACATGTCTGTCAACAAAAAAAGTTCCTTTCTCTTATTTGTAGTTGTTGTTTTACCAGTGTAATTACACCTGAATACTAATTGAATACTTCAGGCATAAGAAAGCTTTTATTTGTCTGAGAAGTACCTCCACATTTTCGGATAATTTCCATCTGAAGATAGATATTTTGAACTTATATCTTGACTTATACTTTCTATTTTATGTATGTATGTCTAATAAATGAAGCATTGTTGGGTGGTAGTTTTTTTTTATATTATGTATTTATACAAATTTCTAAAATAAATGCTGCTTAAATCCAATTAATCTGTCAACCTACATAAAGCCATAGGCACATTTAGTGGCTTAGAAAAAAATACTTTATACTCCTTGAACGTTTAAACATTTTTCTAATTTATAAACACTTATTTTATTTATTAATAAAGAATGTGTTTTTAATGGGTTTTAATGAACTAGAAATCTGAGAAGTGTGGCTTTGCAATCTATTAATCCCCATCTGGGTCAATAAATTTGTAGCTCAGTCTAGTAGCTCTGTACATCTGGCCTTTTTTTGTATTTTCTATTTTTTGCCAAATAGCTTCAACTAAGTCAGACAAAATGTGAACGTCAATTATTCCAACAGTTCTTAATAAACTTTAGGTCAGGACTTTACCATTCTAGCGCGTGGACATATTTTAATCAAAACCTTCCACTGTACCTCTGTTTGTATTTTTAGAATTGTAGCTGGCTTGATATTCATGCCTCTGACCCAGCAGCACTAAGTCACTTTTTAAACTTCATAAAATATTTTCATAACTTGTGTGAGGATACATTGACTCACAGCTCCTTGAATGACACCTCTGTAAGAGTGAAGCAAGGGGTACGTATCACTTTAACCGGCACTATGCAACTTCGAGGAGGGTGGCAGGAGCCCCTGCCACACAAAACAGCTACAAATGTGCTGACTGCTTTACGGCATACGTCACTTCCCCCGTTTCTTATTTTCAACATCATCATCTGACATTGTTTCACCAGCATTAGATTCATCACCTCATCGCTATTTATCTTTCACACAGCTACTGGAAACAGAAATGTACTTCAATCCAAATGCAGGCCACCTGGAGACCAGGATTTTATGGGACTATGCGCTGGTGCTCATGGGAAATGCAGTCTTCTTCAGACGAAACACTACCGCTTTAATCCACTGGCCGCCAAAATCGACCAAAACTGAAACTTCTTTATTGTTGCTTTAAGTCTTCTACAACTTTTATTTGGTTTCTTGTATTATGCCCTTGTTTTTAGCAACTATCTTGCTTTTCATCGGCTGTGGCCAACATACCAACAGCATGATGCCGCTGTGTTTTACTATGCATCTTCTTTTACATATTTTCCTTGCCACCCTGTACTGTAAAGTACATATGATTTAATGTGGCACTGGTGGCCTGGGTTCAAATCCAAGGATTTATACCAAGAACATTCAATGTCGGTGCTTAGAAAGGACTCTTTGTTGCACATGATTAAAGCTCTGTTTTTCTAGCCTAGTTTAGGTGGAGCCCATCTAACTTGAGCACTGTTATGAACTAATCATGCTTTAAACTTCTCTTCAACCTCATGAAGGACTGGTAGTCCTTAGGATCCGGCAGTTCCACCACAATCATAAAAAAAAAGATTTACTTTTTTAGAAGATTCTAAATGCATTTTGCTACTATGGTTTGTATTTAGGGGTGTCAGAGTAAAGTAGACGGAAAATATACAGAATAATTTCCCTTCCGGCTCAAACGTGCTGCTCTGGGTTGGTTTGTCAACCAAATGCAATATTCAGGCTTATTATTACTATTATTGTTTAAATTTTTTTTAAAGCAGTATAGCATTGACTTGAACGCCTCCATTTATTTAGTCGTTTGTTTTACACATGGAAGGAAGAAAGGAAAGAAGAGGGTTTGTCTGATCTTACGTAAAGCGCTGCTGCTGCTGCTGCTGCTGCTGCTGCTGCGCACGGAACATCTTCCTCGCTCTCTCTTGCTCTCCAGCGCTGTGGATTTCTTCTTCTCTTTCATCCCCTGCTTCTAACCATAGTCCACCCTCCTCCTCCTCCTCCTCCTCCTGGTCTTCCTCCTTCTCTCTTTTCTCCACTTCTATCGAAGCTCTGCGAAGAAGAGAAACCGGGAAACCGAGGATTGATGTGTTGCTCTACTTGAATCTCTCTCTCGCTCTTTTTTGATTATTATTTTTGCGCACACAAACGCGTCTCCCCGCGCCAGCTCTTCCAAGAGAGAGAGAGAGAGAGAGAGAGATAGGGGGGGGGGGGGGGGACGCTTTTTCCCATCATGTTTGATGGTTTTTCCGGGATGACAGTTAGTGGCCGTGACACAAGAGCCTGGCATCCGCGCTGTTGATGCAGCGGGACAGCGTCGTCCGCGTCCCCGCGTCCTGTCGCAGCCGCGACCCGCCGCATGGCCGCTGACGCTCGGCCTGCTCGCCTGGACGCGCCGCTGTCTCCGCGGCGCTCCGCCACTTTCCCGCTGCCGCCGGAGAGAGGTCTAGGGACCACATATGGAAACTGGGGACCGTAATTTCAGGAAAAAGAACAACTATAGAGGCTGTGGTTAGAATTGTTGTTGTTTGTTTGTTTTTGATTTGGTTTGTTTGACTGTATCTTCCCTTTTTTTCTTTTTCCTTTTATTTAGAGAGAGGAGCATCTCTTCCTTGGGTATTTTTTTTAATGCCCCATCGTCTCTTAAGGAATTGCTTCGATGGTAGTCATATTACTAGCTTATAATCTCAATAAGTTTCAATTTTGCCCTTGAGTAATGCTTGATTCTGCTACTTTGAATTTCTTTTAAGACATCTTGTACCAGTTTTCTCATTCATCCCTAGCCCTGCCTGTTTGTCTTGCCTGCCCTCCATCAGCCTCCTTCCCCATAAGCTATGTTATGTTATAGCTTGCTTATCTAATATCATGTTTTTTTTAGATATATCTTTTTGGTTTGCGTATCCTTTTGATTCTATCAACTGAGCCCCATCACTGAATTGTGTCATTCTCCATTGGTGACCACTGCTGCTGTTTCTTATAGGGAGGGGGGGGGGGGTTGTTTTAAAGGAAACCAGGCCGCCAACTGTGTTTGTCTTAAACCACACTCCATTGCCACTTCCCCTCAACCTTTTTCAGTATCAATTACCTCAATACTGAAACTGTGTGACTCTGGGGGCTCATGCATCCGCAGGGGTGTGCATGAAAGTTTGAGTCCGTAAGTAAGTCTGCGGATGCCGTTGTAAGCTGCATGAGATCGTCCGCTTTGTGCCATGTGCATTATTTCGTGTCACGCCATTAAAGCTGTGAGGACTGTCCTGTAAATGATGCCTTTAGCTCCCCCAGAAAGCCAAAATTAGGTCTGAAACAGCCAAAGTCCTCCATCTCCTCATTATCTTGGCCTTTTCAGAGTTCGACATTTACAGGCCTTCAAACTCAACAAAGTAGGCCCAGATCCCAGACCAGGTCTCTTGTGGAATCTGCTGAAACACGTGTTTTTTAGGTCAGCCCTTTTTATTTTCAGAGTAGGGCAGCTTACTGCCATCTGAAGTTCAGAATTCAGAGAACTTTTCCTCTTAAGGCTGTTGCTGTCATTGCCAAAGGCCGTTTGACCCTTTTTTTGGGTCAAACCCACCGGAAACCTTAACTATCTTCTGATTATTAATTTTTTTCATCTGTTTGCTGGTCCCCACCAAAAACCAACCATACGATTTCCCCCGAGCTCCCCTAATTCCCCCGCCCCCCCAGCAGCCCCCCGCTACCGTCGTCCACCCGACGCAGCCCACCCCCCGCCTTCCGAGCTGGCTTGGCGACGCAAACTCACAAATATTTACTTCCTGTACATCAAAAGGAAAGGGGGGGCCCCTTTCGTGGAATGTGGCAACATGGGTGTATTTGACCGCGGAGTTCAGATGCTGCTGACCACAGTGGGGGCCTTTGCCGCCTTCAGCCTCATGACTATTGCTGTGGGGACAGACTACTGGCTGTACTCGCGCGGCGTCTGCAAGGTAAAGAGCACCAACGAGAATGAGACAAGCAAGAAGAATGAGGAGGTAATGACGCACTCTGGCCTCTGGAGGACGTGCTGCCTCGAAGGTGAGTCCAAGATTTAGAGTTAGCCATATATGCGTGCATAATATATATATATATATATATATATATATATATATATATATATATATATATATATATATATATATATATATATATATATACATATATTTGCAACTGTGCACCTGTGAGCAAATCAATCCCTCCATGCCCACACTGATATTCACACAGTCCTGCATTTGCAGCTACATGCCTACACAAAAACCCACAGGCCTACACTTTTCTGTTGGTGCTCTGCATAATTTTTGTAATAAAAAAGTGATTCTATCTATCTATCTATCTATCTATCTATCTATCTATCTATCTATCTATCTATCTATCTATCTATCTATCTATCTATCTATCTACTTACCTACCTACCTACCTACCTACCTACCTACCTACCTACCTACCTACCTACCTACCTACCTACCTACCTACCTACCTACCTATGAGGTCATGCTTATGTTTTCATTATCAAGAGTGAGCATCTCCTTGAAAACGGCCACCTTGCTAATAATAAGTGTTTTAATCAGCTCCACCACTTCTTTATAATTCCATAAGTGGGGCCATCTTTTGAGCACTCTTAGGTAGATGTCGGTTTTTTATTTTTGACAGCTGGACACTTGGTTTAGATCTGATAGGCAGTTGTTCATATCCTTTTTTTACATGTTCTGCTCCCACAGTTTAGGCAGATTTCGTTGTCTTGCAGTGTCAGGGCCGATTTGCTCTACAAATTACGTGAATAAAGTAATCCCATATTTGCAAGACTGATTAGTAAATGAAAATGATTATATACTGAATTTAAGCAAAGGAAATGAAAGAAAATTATATTGAGCAGGGAAATAAACTAAAGAAACAGCAATAAAAGCCAAAAACAGCCTGAATATGTCGTCTTGATACTTTGGATCCCAGGCTGGGGTCTTTAGGGTTAGAAACCCTAACCATTAAGAAATGTTGGTATAGAATCAAGAATCAGTTTATTTATATAGCGCCAATTTACAACAGTCAATTAAAACCAAAGGTACATCATAACAAATCAATTTGAAAAAGTTTCCAATCTAAGGAACCCCAGCAGATTGCATCGAATCAATGACTTGCAGCATTCACTCCTCTGGAATCAGCAGACCAAAACATTGCCTTGTGTTGTCATTGACTTTACAACAATCCCTTATACTGGGCCTGCATGTAGCGACAGTGGAGAGGAAAAACTCCCCTTTAACAGGAAGAAACCTCCAGCAGAACCAGGCTCAGTACAATCAGCCATCTGCCATGACTGACTGGGCGTTTGAAGAGAAAGAAAGCTAAATTAGATGCACGGGATACTGAAAAAAAAAAGAGTTTATAGCAGCAGTTGTAGAGCGTCACTGGAAGCATCTCAGCCCATGTTCTCCTCCAAGAAGCTGTCTCCGCTAACAGAACGCCAGAGCAGCTGTGGTTACGATGGAGAGAAGAACATTAAGAGAAAACAAAAAGGTTGAAATAACGGTAACTAAAGCAGATTGGACAAAGAAAGAAAGTAGCTGAGAGAGAAGTGGTCAGATTGTCCCCCAGCAGTCTAAGCCTATAGCAGCAAAACTATAGAAATAAATTAAATAACCCTGTAGAGTGAGACATGAAGACGGCAGAGCAAAGGAGAACCGTCTGTCAAGACTGAGTTCCCCAACCGGATTAAGCTGTCTTCTCTACCTCTTCCTAACTATAAACTTTATCAAAAAGGAAGGTTAGGTATAAAACCCTAGCAGGTAGAGAACAGGAGTTAACCGTAACTTTCAGAGGAAGATTCATCTTTGTTTTGTCTGACTCATAAAAAAACTAAACTCTGGTGTTTTAAACACTGAGGCTCACAAAATTTTTAATTGGCTCCTCTAATAAGTGGTTTGGTCATTGCAACTTGCTGCTATGTCTCTTGCACTGGATTTTCCAAAGTCTAGCATCAGAGCCACTTCAGCTGAACTGGCCCCGATGAACCGATATATAAAACTTACAATCCTAGATCTAGCAATGGAAATCGGCAGTCCAAATTCTTTGTTAGGGTTAATACGCGGTGAAACGTAAGGTATGCAACCATTTAAGACTCATGAGACAGACATAGATTAAACTTAGTGGCATAAGTTTCTTAGGTTGATTTTTTTAGACATATGTACAGTTAAGATAAGAAAAAAGAGAGCTAAAACCATATGCGTCTGAAAGTGTGAGTTTGTTTTGTGATTATACAATAGGGAAACTGTGAAATGTCTCCTTAAGTGTGAAACAGATTTGACACAGTACATAGACACACTCAAATACACACATTGAGACACATGTACACACATGGACAGAGCAGTTCTGTTCTATCTCTCACCAGACTGAATCAGAACAAACCAGACCCCACATTCACCTGATTCACAAGACAAAGCCATGGGCTAATGACATAGATTTGCGGCATTTGTGGGATTTCTGCCATGATTCATTTGGTCTTCTCTCTGTCTGTGGGAGATTGCCACAGGAACAGCTTTTGACTTTTTTTTCTGTCTGAGGGTTTTAAGTAGGGAGAAAATGCCATGTGTCTGGCATTTATCAACATTCATCTAATATGCTAAACAGTAAGGGGCTTTAATTGTAGAATCAAAAATCTGTTGGTTGTTGAAACACAATTGTATTTTAAGTATTGTCAGACCGCCTCTACCTTTTACTTGGATATGTGTTTTTATTGGAGCCTGCTGCTATTTCAACACAATGTAAATTATATTATATGTTAGGCTTATATTATTGTTGATTCTTAAAAACAATAATGTTTGTCATGTTTTCATCAACTGTGATGAACTGGCGACCTGTCCAGGGTGTACCCCTGCCTCTCGTCCATTGTAAGCTGGAGATAGGCACTAGCAGACCCCCGCGACCCAACAACTATAACCGGGTTAGATAATGGATGGATGGATGGTTTCACCAATCACTCAGTCAAAGCTTTTGTTTCTTTACTTTTCCTAGTTAAGGCTTTACCATGCGAGACTTTATAAATAATCCAGTAATTTTACTCTAATGTATAAGGAGCATTTTACATAAAAAGGGGACAGCTTTACATAAGTTCTGATTGCTTGCCTCAGAAAATTGATAAACTGTACAAAATTGCAAAAAAGCATATATTTTGTATAATTAGAAAAATACTAAATAAATCAAGCTATTAAAGTTGCGGTTGTTACCTTAAAAAATACACCTGTCTTTGAAATATTTAGTAAAACTCTCAAAATTCCAAAATAACTGCAGAATATGACAACGATAATTTGTGAAAAAACAATCAAATCAAAAATACTTCATTTATCCCAAAGGGAAATGAAATGTTGTTGGAGTATCTCATTTAACTGATGAGTTGTTGTAGATGGTGATAGCTGTGGGCAGGAAATATCTTCTGTAGCGTTCTGTTTTGCAACTAAGCTGAAGAAGCCTCTGACTGAAGACTCTCCGTTTTCCAATGATAGTCTCATGAAGAGGATGTTCAGGGTTGTCTATGATTTTCTGGCCTCTTTCAGGGATCTTATTGCCATTTACAGAAATAGACCCTACCTAGTAAAAACAACCAATCAGAGCCAGCAGGAATGGCTAAACAGTGTCAATCATGCTCGTGTACTCACTGTTTACCCCCTCGTCTCACACCGTTCATTGTTTGAGCGGTACGGTGCTTATGGTGCGTTTGAACGGTATGTGCTAGTAGCAAAGTTGTTAAAATAACTTAGTAGCATACCCTATCTAACATTGCATATTGCAATAATTAATGTCACACTGTAGCTACTATTAGGTTGGGATTTTGGTATCTGTAATTAATAGAAAGACTGCATTACATTGAACGTAACAGATCACAGACAATGTGAAGCATATTGTTGGTATTTCATTGCTACCAGTGAGTGTACCATTACTATTTATCCACCGTCAGGGGAGGGGACTTAAAAGGTGTGCTTGGTCAAATTTTCAGGCTAGGTCCAGGGTTTTCATTGAATTACCAGCTACTACAGCTGATACTAAAGCTTTGAAGGAACAAATTACTTAAAGTTATATCTGGAAGATTAAATTGCATGTTTTTGAGAAGTTAACGTGACATCCCACATTAACTTACAGTTGCTACATTAGCTTTTACTTATGTACATATAGTAGATTTCTTCTACCTTTTCAGAGATACTACCACAGATTTCATGTTACATGAAAAACTTGTGCATTTTGTACTTACTAAATTACATGTTTTACTGAGTTTCTTATGGCCAGTTTCTTTGCATGTAAGATGTGGGAACAGTATATTACTGCACATTTACACAGAATAGACAAAAATAATTATATATTTTGTATAATACAACAAACACAATACATCTTGCAACACAGTATCAATTGTCATCAGAGAAATACACTTTTTTTATTAACCGGACAAACAAGTTTTAACTGACCTGTCCGACACCGTGTGTGTGTTTGTGTCTTCTAAAACCTTTACAGTGATATAAAACATCAACAGGTTTGTTGTTCTTGAAGAAAATTCAGTCACAGCAACTCCCTCCATGTGACAAGCTTATTTTCCTTGCAAACCGGCTTTACTTTGCACGCTTTCAGCAAGCACAGTGTCCTTGGCACCAGAGATTCAAAATGATTAAGAGTAGAGATTTTGAAAGACATCCAGCTCGTAGGCCTTGCATTGCCATTAGAGCTACAGTTTCCATACAAACTGTGTGGTGAGGAAGGAGAGGGAGAAGGGGACAATTGGAAGGTGCTAAGAAATACAAGAAGAAAAGAAAAGAGAGAAAAACTAAGCAGCTCTGGTTTGCTGTCACACGCCCTCAGGCTTCTTATGCTATCTTTAACACGCAGGCCCACGTTCTATCTAACCTATCTTACTGCAGCTTTTAACATAATACATCACAGCAAGGCTGCAATTTCTGTTCAATGCTGAGGACACAATGTACAGAATGTCCAGGCACTGATGGAGAGCTGCTTTAGTTTTGTTCTCCCATCGTTACCTGTTACTATCATGAAAATAGAAATATCTACATTGACACAGATTTTTATTTTTTTTAGATTACATAATTTTTTTTGCTTGGCTTTGAGTACAGATGTAAAAATAAAATCCTGTCATATTATTAAAATGATCCCCCCATTACAGCTCTGACATTAGTTTTTGTTACAGCCAACACGTCCGGTAATTTTCCTGTCCTTGTTGCCGAGTCTCTTTTATCTAAAGCTGCAGCTTCCAGGATTGCGCGATAACTAATTGCAGTGAATCCGATTGTAAAATTATTCCTATGGTTGAAAAAAAGTAAAGATACAGACTGCCAGTTTATATAAAGCTCCAGAAAGAGGTCCAGTGGCTGTGGAGCAAAATGATATGTAATCTGGTGATTGATGTAATCCTGTTTACAGCAAAAGAAATCATCTCTATCTCCTTTATCAAGCATCTTTTGGACAGCTGCAATAGGTAGAATGCAGCTGTAATAGGGAGTAACTCAAACAAACAATAACCCAGTCTTTTGACATCATAGAGACATACCTAAATTGGGTTTCTCTAACTCTTTCACTTAAAGCAACCCTATTGAAGTTTCAGTTTTGGTTGATTTTGGCGGCCAGTGTGGACAAAAGCGATAGTGTTTTGCCTGAAGAAGACTGCATTTCCCATGAGCACCAGCGCATAGCGTGGTAAAATCCTGATCTTCTGGTCGCCTGCAGTTGGATATATGTACATTTCTTTTTCCAGTAGCTGTGTGAAGGATGAATAGCGATGAGGTGATGAATGTAATTGTCATATGATGATGTTTAAAATAAGGAAACGGAGGAAGTGACATGTGCCGTAAAGCAGTGAGCAGATTTGTAGTTGTTTTGCAGGTCAGAGTTACTGCCACCCTCCTCAAAGTTTCTTAGTGCCGGTTAAAGCGATACAGACCCCCTAGGGCCATGACAGAGGAGTCATTCAAGGAGCTGTAAGTCAACGTTTAATCGCAAAAGTTATGAAAATATTTTATGAAGTTTGAAAAGGTACTAAGTCCTGCTTTAATGAGTAGGTTTCTGGATATTTTCTTTTTATATTGTCATTCATTAGCCATTTTCTTTAATATTACCCAAGGGTTAATATGAAAACATACAGTACAAACCCATTTGCTCAAGTTTTTTTCTCTTTAAATTGTTGTGGTAAAGCAAAAGCCAAGGTGACAAGTTGATATGGGCTGAGGATGCACAGAATGTGGCGTGCTTACAGAGCCACTGGCAGCCGGGCAGCTGACCTGTTAGCACGGCATGAGTATTGTATTTATTTTTGTTCGGACCTCATTTTGCAGAAAGAACTGAACATGGTGTGTCACACTGAAGTAAAGGCTTGTTAGGTTCTTGTTTTTGTTGTTTTGTCATAATTTTATGGCTTTATATGGACATTCTCATACAATTGAAACAAAAGCAAAAATGTGCTTTAAAAATATTATTTTGTTCTAGTCCTTCCACCTGCCATTGAAATTGACATGCATCCTGTGCTGAAATTGCGTACGGAGCATGGAGATAACCTTTTTAAGAGTTTCTTATTTTCTACAACAACAAATGTGACATTTATCAAAAAAAATAAAAATAAAAATTAAACCTTGTAATATGTGGCATATTTCGGAATAGTAAGATTGTGATAGCCCATTACACTATTTTATGAATTTTTTGGAGGAGTAGAGTTCATATTCTCAAAATAAATCACACACTATTTATGGTGTTTTACAAAGGAAAGTCGGGTAAGAACATTAAAGCCATTGTTCCTCCTTTACACAGAGGCACGCAAACACAGCATCAAGCAGCGCTCTGTGGGCGGTCTGTTGTTGATACTGTAATAGACGTGACTGACAGGCCAAGACAGCTGCCATGCTCAGTCGTCAATATGCCCCAACCACAAAGTATTTGGAAATATTCTTCAAAAAGCAAACAACTTAGTTTCAAATCATTTTTAGCTTTCAGCTTTGCTACTACGGTAGGACAGCGAAGGCTTAAATACTTGAAACAAGAAAGAAACCTGTCGTCTTTAAACTTAACATTAGACTTTAGGACATCATTTAGTGACTGTGATAACCAGCGGTTGTACAAAAAGAACAGGCTACATTAGCTTAAACTGATTTTCTAAATTTATATTTCTTTAGACACTCATGCTAAGACTTAAAACCCTATAGACAACAATGAAAACACAACTGAAATACAGCAAAGAACACCATATACATTTATAACAATCTTGCATTACAGTCTTGATTCATTCTTCAGATATTAGCTCTACAAATACAGACCCGACACAATTGACTTTGCGCCTTAAAACAGCCTAGCAGTCTGCTGCACTTAGATTCAGCCGATACGCCTGTCATGCTGGACGAATGGCTCCATGTTGGTGGTCCGGCTATTCAGGCTGGCTTCAGGGATTCAGTCTGTCATGGGCTCCTATGATAGATCTGGCCCTGGGACAGACTCTTGTCCAAAGGCACAGACCGGATCTGCCCTGCGGACCCCAGTTTTGACAGGTGGAACTCAGCAGGCTCTAAACGCTGCCATTAATCTCCATCACCGGGAGTTTGAGAGAACGTGAGGTGTTTGACAGAATATATGTTTCTAGGAAAAAGCCGTGAGAGTTAAAGATTTTTGTTTATACTAGTATTCTTTTGAAAATCTGGAGCATTACCATTAGAGTAACTTTAAAAAAACATTATTTCTAACCTTTGTACAATCTATATGATAACCCAAACATCCAACATTTACTGTCTCGAATGCATGGATAGTCATTAACATTAGCACATTCCAGGATTACTCCTGCTCCTTAATTCCCAAGTACAGCAGTCCTTCCTGCTTAGTTCTACCTGGTAAGTTCGGTGCTAGTTTCTAAAATGTAGTGATGTGTCAGGACATAGAAAGCCCATTATATACCTCCATCATACTTCTGCTGATTGCCTTGCAATTAAAATGTATATAAAGATACATCTTTTTGTAAATAATTGATTTACCGTCACCTAAAGAAAATTGGTTTGGGAATGAAAAGTAAAAAAAATTAATCATATAAAACAAATCATCTACCCCAAACCAAACATACGACAACGTTTTGTAAGGATTCTGCTACATACTATAGTTAACCCCCATGAATCTAAGCCAATTGATTATTTTTTAGGAACAACAATGCAACAAATCGATAGAAAAGGCTAAACATCCCAGTAGTGTCCAAATCATACCTTGCATATGATGAGACAAAATGCAAATGCTCACTCTGCTCCCATGGATTTCCACTAACATCAGGAGTGAAACTAACTGCATGGCCTACTGTCTGATACTTCTGGGCACTGTTAGACCATTTATTCTCATCCTCATGGCCAGTTGATTGTTAAACATGACTAGAAATGTACAAGACCATGACCTTACTGCTACCTGATTTTTACACAACATACTGCATTTCTCTGAAGTCCACACCCTTCGTCGATATATGCATGAACTAAATGGCTGCTTTGTTTCATCATGCATCTCTCAGTGCGGCTACATACATGGCAAGAAAGGAAGACACTTGTGACAGCATCTGAGGTTTTCAGGGTTTGCCTTTAGAGTTGCCGCAGAAATTCCATACAAAAGAATGATGGTTTAATAGTTCAAAGGCAGGACATTGAACTTGAAGATAAAAGGTTTCCTTTCATTATCTTCTGATGAAAGTTTTTTTTTGATCAGGTCAAGGGATGGTTCAAGGCTTCAAGGAGACTTTATTCTCATTCACAACAAATGTGGTACATGAGGTGGAACGAAGTTGTACTCACGGTCCAGTTCCACCCAAGAGCTTATATTAAAATAGATAAAATTAAGCAAAAAAAAGTAAAATAAACTACAATGTAATAAACACAAAATATACAGAAAATATACAGAATATAAGGGAGTAGGGGGTTTGGAGTAGCAGCAGCATGAATGGATGAATGAATGAATTCGTAGTGCAAGTTACTATTGCCTTTAAAGTGTATCAGTCCGTTTAAAGTGTCTCAGTGCGGGTATGTGAAGGTGTTCAAAAATGTATTGTCCATGTAAAGTGTGAGTGCAGTGGTTTTTCAAGTGGAGTTCGAGAGTCTCACAGCTTCAGGAATGAAGCTGTTTCTCAGTCTGGTGGTTTTACACGGGACAAAAAGTGAGTGTGCTGGGTGGGTGGGATCCTTCATGATCCAGGTGGCCCTTTTCCTGCATCTGGAGGTGTAGATGTCTGTGGTGCTGGGGAGGCTGACTCCAACAGTTCTCTGTGCAGCCTTCACCACCCTCTGCAGAGCTTTCCTGTCTGCAGCAGAGCAGCTTCCTTGTCACACGTTGATGCTTGAGCACAATACGCTCTCCAACACACATCTGTAGAAGGAGGTGAGGACTGAGCTCCCAAGTCCAGCTCTTCTCAACCTCCTGAGGAAGTAGAGCCGCTGATGTGCCATCTTGACCAGAATGGAAGTATTGTTGTTCCAGGTGAGGTTGTTACTCAGGTGTACACCCAAGTACCTGTAGCTGTTGACCACTTCCACAGCTGATCCACAGATGTGCGGGGGGGCATGTTGACCCCTTTTGAAGTCCACAATCATCTCCTTGGTTTTCTTTACATTAATGCAGAGGTTGTTCTCTCTGCACCAACCCTCCCGCCTGCAGCTGGACTCATCACGGTTTGTGATGCATCCAACCACTGCTGTGTCGTCCGCAAACTTCACAATATGACAACCTGGATGGATAGGCGAGCAGTCGTATGTGAGCAATGTGAACAGGAGGGGGCTCAACAAACAGCCCTGAGGGGAGCCAGCGCTGAGGGTAATGGTGGGGGAGGAGATGTTGTGAATCCTCACAGACTGCGGCCTGTTGGTCAGGAAGTCCAGGACCCAGTTGCAGAGGGAAGAGATCAGTCCAAGTGAGGAGAGTTTATAAATCAGAGTCTAAGGAATCATGGTGTTGAAGGCAGATGTAAAGTCCACAAAGAGCACACGAACATATGAATCCTTCTGCTCCAGGTGGGTGAGGGCAGTGTGGACCACGGAGGAAATGGCGTCCTCTGCGGATCGATTTTTCCTGTATGCGTATTGGTGTAGATCCACAGTGACATTGATGGTGGCTTTGATGAGGGTCTGAACCAGTCTCTCAAAGCACTTGGTGACTATCGGTGTGAGGGCTACTGGCCGATAATCATTCAGACCTGTCTGCGGAGCTCTTGGGGACCAGGATGATGGTGGCGGTCTTCATGCAGGTGGGGACGGCTGCCCGGATGAGGGAGGCGTTGAAGATGTCCGCCAGCACGTCTGAGATCTGATCCGCGTACTCTCAGCACCTATCCTGGGATGTTGTCTGGGGTAGCAGGTTTTCGGGGGTTGATCCTCTTCAGCGTCCTCCTTACTTCTGCTGGAGTCACACTGAGGGGCTCTTCTCCTGATGAATGTGTGACTCTGGTGCTGTGGAGGGTGTCAGGGTTCTCAAACCGTGCGTAGAATTGCTTGAGAGCCTCAGGCAGGGAGGGGTCTTTGGGGCATTGTGCAGCTTTAGATTTATAGTCTGTAATGCACTTGATGCCCTTCCACATGCTCTGTGGATCCTGGGAGGAAAAGTGTCGCTGGATTTTCTGAGCATATGCGGCTTTTGCCCTCTTAACTCCTGCAGTCAGCTCTCTTCTTGCCCTCCTGAGCTCTTGTGAGTCACCTAACCTGAAAGCACACCCTGGCTTTCAGCAGAGAACGCACCTCTGCATTCAGCCAGGGTTTCTGGTTCGGGTGGCAAGTCACAGTCTTGGTGGTGGTGACATCCTCCACACACTTGCTGATGTACCCCAGAACAGCAGATGTGTAGTCCTCCAGGTCCAGCTCCCCCTCGTACTCAGATGCCTCCCTGAAGACCTGCCACTCTGTGCAGCCGAAGCAGTCCTGCAGCACGGCGTTGGCGTCACTGGGCCACACAGCGATGGTCCTCTGTGTGGGTCTGTAGCGTCGCAGCGGGGGATGGTATGCAGGCACCAGCATGACGAAGGTGTGGTCGGAGAGCCCAAGGTGGGGGTTTGGGGAATGCTCTGTATGCGTCTCTTAGGTGTGTGTAGACGCGGTCCAGCGTGTTATTTGCACGTGTTGGAATGTTCACATGCTGTTTAAACCTCGGCAGGCAGTTCGTCAGTTCTACGTGGTTAAAATCCCCCGCTATTACGTAGAAAGCCTCCGGGTGCTTGTTTTGAAGTGAGCTGATGTTGTTATGTAGCTCCTTCAGCGCAGTGTTAGCATAACCATCCGGCGCTTTGTAAACAGCAACAACGAACACAGCCGTAAACTCCCGAGCCAAATAGTGAGGTCTGCACTTCACAGTCAGCTGTTCTGTCGCCTCGGAGCATTGGCCGTTTACCAACACGCAGTTTGTGCACCAACCTTTGTTGATATACGCAGACGCGTAGTCCGCCCCCGCGGGCTTTCCCGGAGAGCTGGTTGCGATCCGCTCATAAGAGCTGCCGACCGGCGAGTTGGAAGGCTGAGTCCGTCATGGTGTCGTTCAGCCAGGTTTCTGTGGAAAAAAATCACCGCGCAGTTCCTCATCTCCTCAGAAACACTGATCCTCAGCCGCAGCAGGTCCAGCTTGTTGTCCAAAGAGCGGACGTTGGACAGGAAAAGTGACGGAACCAGGGGTCGGCTAGCACACGGCCGCGCTTCCCCCTCTTCTGCAGCCGCTTGCATCGCCTCCGCTGGCCCTTTGTCTGCTGCGCTCTGCTCCCCCACGCCGAAGTCCGGAGGAGCTGTAGTCTGCCCCGCGTTGCTCGGAAGTTATTGTCCAGATTTTTACTGACCAAACTGTCCTTAATCCTGCAAAGTTAATCCGCGCATCAGTTTGGGCTCGGAACCGACGTAAAAGCAATTTAAAACAGGGTGTTCCTTAGGAGCGCGAGAAGCCGCTGCACTACCGCGCGCCGCCATCTTAAATTACTACCACATAAAATCGTCAAAGCACTTTATTGAGCGTTGTTGTAAATACAGTCTTATTTACCTTTTCTATGTTGAAGCCTCATCTGAGTTAAGGGTTTAACAACAAAATTAAGGATTTTGATTACACACATATACAGATTTTAAATAACTTTGCAATGATATGTAGTGTTATCAGGCTGTGGTCATTTTTCCACATCATCCCTTTTTTTCCTCTTTTTCTTTTTTACTAAATTCCAAATATAAACTTAACAACATCCTTGTCTCGTTTACGAAATTGATGTTGTCTCACCCAACGTCTATTTGTCGCAATTCTCCCTGTCCTCTGTCATGGCGGCGCCAGGGTATCGATGGCCACATGACACTATGTAACTATGGCGATGCAGCAGTCTGTTGGCAGCACAAGGCCGCCTGTCAAACGGACAGCACGATCTCTCAATCAAAGAGATTGTTTATGCACGCACGCACACACACACACACACACACACACACACACACACGATCCGCTCCATGGGAGGGACATCAGTCACACACGGGACATATTTACACCCAACAGCAAAGCAAGCAGAAGAGACAGAGAAACATGCAAGCTTTAAAGACAAGTTTGACAAATTTAACAAACATGGTGCAGGTATTTGATACTTTTCTTGCACAATTGCGCTTTCCTTCGCTCATACTCAAAATTACGAGAAATGTCCATAAGCTGGATGTAGTTTTTGATCGATACAGTGTGTTTTTAGGTCGGTCTACTCCTTTAATTCAACTCTTATTGGTATTACAGTTACTGGTGTTGGGTGATCAGTTTCCATCGGGAAGAAAAAAAATATATACATCGTCTTTTGTATTACGTTTCCCGTATGTTCATGATCCCAACAGATTTCTGTGTCAGACTTAGAATTGACTTTGAGAGCTGCACAAGTGCCTGTGTGCAGCAGCGTGTTTGTTCTGCTGCAGATGATGAAATGCTTTAACTAACTAACAGAGTTATGCAACAGCAAAGAGCTGTTAGCAGTTGGTGGTGAGGCGAGAAGCACCAGCGTGCCAGAGCGCTTTAGTTTTGTATGATGTGCATCCACCCCACATGTCCTGGAGAAGTTCCTTATTGAAAGGCTGCATAGCTTTGTTTTAAGGTTTTATTTGTTGACAGTAGTCTGTTTTTTTAGTCCTGCTGATTGTGCTCTACTTTAATTAAGACTATAACTGACACTGCAGCAATAACACCTTCTTTTTTTTTTTTTGATGGTGGTTTTTTTCGGTTGAAAAGTTAGCCGTTGAGTAAATAGGAAGTCACAAATAGGCCATGTAAGAAAGTGGAGCAGCAGCTCTCAACCATCAGTTTGGGCCCACAAGATAGTTATTATAATCTGGGAAATAATAAAACATCTTAACTATAAAGGTCTTATATCATTTTACTAGTCTTTTTAATCCACTGAATGAGGTAAAAGTTCCTCATGATTTTCTTGCATCCATATATAAGGTAGAATTTTACGTTGCACCCTCAAGGGCTGCTGGTTTAAAAACAACTCAGTTTAGGCAGAAATGGATTATGGATCAAATGGACGTAAAAATGTAACATGAAAAAAATGTGTGTTGAAAAACATAACTTATAACCTGAATAGCTAAATAAGTTAAAAAAAATTTAAATAATGAGATTTCGGGTTAGTTCAATTCTGCATTAAACATATTTAGATACCAAAGCTCAGAATGTTGGATAATTAATTTTTTTCTCAGGGTTACATTTGCGCTAATAATTTACCTAAACTTTCTGTTTCAATTTTAGTTCCAAAAGATCACAAAAAATGACTTAACTATTAAAATCCAACTAATTGTCGTGACACTTTATCATATTCTGCTTTGCCCCTTGTTTTGTAGTTAGTAAAAACAGTGGTAGAGAAAGATATATAAAAAAAAGCGAGGACTAAGATGCCCAAAGTGTAAAATAAAAAAACAAACAAAAACCAGCATCAACTCTCAATTCGGTTTAAAAAAGCAGTGTACCAAATGAATGTGACAGAATAGTGTGGGTGTTAATTACATGGACCGCATGCTGCTTGAAATTCTACACTTTCATCACAATTTTTCATCTGAGATTGTTGAAAATTATAGGACACTAATAAAATGTAGATGTTTTTTTTACACAAATCTGCTGCTAGACTCCTTCGTATGGCTACCTGCCCAAACCTGAACGCCGCAGTGCAAGCCTCATGACACGCCACGGCGGCTTCACGTCATCTTTTACTTTGAGTTACACACATCCCCATGTGTGATGCACACTGTGTGATGTGACATGTGCTGGTGCACCGAGGCTCTGCCGGAGCACCGCTGCTCTGTATCAATGAGGGACTTGCTGCGGTGCGAAAACGAGACCTTCCGCAGCTCACTGCAGCGGCCATTTTTTTAATGAAACCAAAATGTTTAGTCGTCCGTCAAGGTTTTAATTGCGCCTGTTTGTATTACTTCGGTTTCTCCAACACCCTCAGCTTGTTAAAACCCTTAAGTGAGGTTTTACTAGCCGCACCTAATCAATACTGGGGAACATTCCTTATAAATGAGTAAAGAAGGCTCTACTGTTTTCATTATGATTCACTGCATGTTGAGTATTAATGACTCTTTCCTAAGGGTAATCAAATTTTCATTGCAAAATCCTTCAGTTGCAAAAATACACAAATAAGGATTTTAGTTAGAGCTCGAAAAAAACATTACAAATGGCGTAGATGGATATTTTTATCAAACCACCGTTCCATTCTCTTCCCCTTATTTAAGATGTGTTCACAGTGGTAACAGGTCCTCGCCTAGTGGAGATTTCTCTCCCTAATGATCCTCGAAACCTTGGGATTTGTTTTTTCCTATTTTCTTTGCTTCCTATTGAATGTTGCCGTTGAAATTTTGGCAATGCTTCTTGTGATGTAAGATTGTATTCTACTAGCTAATTGAAAAAATACAACTTTAGAAGTAAACTATATGAATATCCTGCACACGGATTTTTACAAAAGTAAATTGAGAAGCAGTAAATTGGAGTTTGTTTGTTTAGTTTTTTTTGCTGTAGGTTAAGTCTCAGGGCATATCACCAGGTAATAGGACCATCTAGGTTGGATAGAAACCAAAGGCATGATCTGAATAACGTCTTAGATCTTCGAGACGATCCTCAAAATCTTTTGGAATCTAGACGTACAGGGAAAGATGAACCTGATAATAATAAGTAAAGCCAAATACAGTCATCGCAGATAGGCCTACACTGCTACTGCTGATGTTTTACACAGCCAATGTTAGCCTATAACCCTAAAAAAATCTATTTGTTTGTCCCAAAAAGTAAATAGCGATACAGAATACAGGTCCAACAGATCACAGTGACTCTGGATGTGATCCATGTGCATCCAAACGGATGCATTCTATATTCTTGTATTCCATGTGGAATAAAATAATATATCATTTCAATGTTCAAAGAAGCAGCACTGAGTGGATGCGTGGGAATGGCCCTTTATAGCCCTACCGCTGCGAAATCCCCTAAAACAGCTGTGTACACTGTGTTTCACAGCGAGGCCCAGCATCCTACAGTAGTAACAGTATGTCATGCTCTTTGTATTACAGTTTACCGGGCTGAGAGTTTTTTCAGGGAGATGTTGGCACCTTCCACACAGCCTGTTTAACGCCTGGTGGGAGAGGTGCTGACAGGCTGACTGCTTTGTAATCCTAAAGATAAGAGGAGTCAAAGGAAATGACCGGGGCAATTGAAACAGGTTGAAAAGTTTAATGTAACAAAACATACATTTTATCAGACAGAATTATGTGTATAAATTATAGCTAAATTTGCACAAAATCATCAGACTATAACGCTGCACACAACATGTGACAGCAAGGATAGATCAGCTGAACTGCTTCAGGGTTAACGCTTATAAAAACTGCTATGAAGATTGTTATTAGAACTGTTATTTTGCTGCAAATCCGCTCAAGGGATGCAAAAGCCATCCCTCGTTATTAGCGGACCATGCTGAATGAAGACAAGGTTGATGGAAACAGCAAGTTTCGAAATACCTTGTTCAATTCAGCAAAAAAAAAGCTTTTTTACGCTAGCTTGATGTGGTTTCCAGACGTTTCCAAAAAGAGTTAGCGCTAAAGGGGTGATGGAAACTCCTTTGCTGAAAAACTCCTGATGCGTTGAACTAATTCTACTACTTCCTGTCTGGTATAGCCTTGCGTAATGCCAACATGTGCTAAAATTACACTTTACAGGGCCTGGATGGTTCACTCCAGACTAGTAGATGGAAACAAGGCTAAATTACATTCTCTGTCTTTTTTTAACAACAATTCGGGTAAATATATCTTCTACATCTTTCTGGACAGCGCGCCTGTACAATGTGAAACTTCAAGGGGAAAAAAAGGAACGGACAGTGATAACTCAGTCATCGACTCTAAGTGGAAGGTTCTTCACTGTACAGAAGCCTATCAGGTTTCTTTGTCGTTCCCTGCAAGGTTAATGTGGAACCTGAAATCCATCTGCCACCTTATCACTATTTCACTAAACATATATTTGCTCTATTAAATGGCTCAGCTCTCAGCATGTTGAATTAATCGGTCTTAACCTCAGGACAAGGCGAGTACATTGGTGATTGCTGTAATTAGCAGCTGAGTGCTGTTCTTGCTTGATCCTTCAACCTTTCTGATTACCTGACTACACTCTAAGGCGTGTGTGTGTGTGTGTGTGTGTGTGTGTGTGTGTGCGTGTGTGTGTGTGTGTGTGTGTGTGTGTGCGTGTGTGTGTGTGTGTCAAAGGGGGGTACAGAGGTCTTCAGCTAGACTTGTAATCCATTCAATAATTCGTATTCATTGCTTTTTTAACATTTATCATGGGCAACATTTCACAGTCTGTCATCTACTGTTCAATATGCCTTCTAATACACTAGATATCATAAACTAAATTAAAAAAATATATTTTGTGTACATATTGTCAAGCCAACAAAGAAAAGAAAAAAAGAAGCATTGGAACCAAATTAGAATTTTATGTGGTTTTTTTCTGCAACTTTCAGAGTCACAGAGAGACGCTACAATAAGTACCAGAGTGAAAGAGCTACCCAGACATTTAACTGCTCATTGATGAACCGCAGCTGCTAAATGAGCCAGTAAACGACTTGTTGTAATGGGCAAGTAGCACGATTCTGGCTGAACACGACGATGAGATCTAATCGGCTTAGAAACTGCTCCTGGGCTTGACCAGGGTTAACCTGTGTTCCAGAGATTAGTTTGTATCATAGTATATGTGCTCTAAAGATACAGTTCTATTCATTTGATAAACCAATGGAAAACCTTACACTGAAACGCCAGTGGGTAAATATAAAGATTGTATTTTAAATTTGTTGAGTTATTATTTTCCCCCACCCAGGTAATATAAATGTATAAATGAGCCAAAAATGAAACATATAGATTTTCTGCACTCTTTGTGCGACTACAGTGTTCTGAAGGTACAGGTAGCCTTTTTTCTTTTCTTTCTTTCTTTATTTATTTTTTGCTGCACGCCTGATGGTGCACGACCTGAGTCAGAATTACAAACACTATTCAGCACGTTCGTGTGGTGCGCTCGGAGTTCAGTGACACAAGCATGTGGACACAAGATGACCCATAGCCACTCTGCTTGTTTGGTGTTTTGAAACTGCAGTCTGATCAGTAGGTGAGACAAAAATAAAGTACATGCAACTTTTTAACTACATCATCTTTAAAAAATATATATTTCTTGATGAGACATGTTGTTTGTTAGTTTTTCAACAACTTTTTCTTGGTGCTGTACACCCAAATTGTTTTGTTTTGTCACTTTAAATGAGCCTAAATACAGTGCAAGGTATACCCTAACCCTAATAGTCGCTTAAACATATCCCATTGCACATTGGTTAATCAAATATGAAAGAAGACAAAAAGTAAAAATGCACTATTTTTTTTCACAACATATAAGAGAAAACATATAGGTACACATTATTTGACGGAAGTGAAAGAGTTTAAAATCGACAATAAATTAAGGACTTTATGGATCGAAGAGTATGAGGATAAAATGTATTCGATCTTTGCGTAGGGTCGTAAAAAGCCTATTAAAGTAAATCGAGTTGACAGCTTTCATTATTAACCAAATATCTCTTAAAAAATAACTCACATATAAGATGTTTGTAACAGTAGTAAATAGCAAAGTTGGCCAGGTTATGAATATGTGTGTTTTAATCTTGACACTCTGTGTCTATGTTTTTAGATGTAAGCGAACATACAGTTACATAACTACTGAAGATGCCTCAGCTACCAGTCTCTAGTACTGGACACATTGTCTGCATGCAATACAAAACAGAAAAAGCCTTAGAAATATAGTGATTGCCCAAATATTAGCCATTGGCAATGCTAAACCTTATATCTGCCATATATCTTTCTGTCAGTGCTAAAGAAAAAGGACAAATTAACCATTCCCTTAATTTATCTATACTGTAATTAATCATCTCCAGCTCATTATCTAACATATTTAAAGTGATGAAACCTGAATTGGATTGTTCTACACTGAAGAAAGGTTTGGTACATCATGCGTTGAGATTTCTAAACTCATTTAAGAACATGAACATGTCCCGTTGTGTAAGCCTGATATAACTGCACCTCCACTCATATTATTAAATGGAAGATACTAAAGTCCATGACTTGTTGCTGCCTCAGATGGATCTGGCAAACACAGCAATCTATCAACAAAACAAAACA
>JAVLVB010000467.1:442741-454972 GCA_032876305.1 Orestias chungarensis
CGGTGCTGCTTGAAGGTTTATGAACTTTCTTTTTTTAAACCATGATTTTCTTATTTTCTCATGACCAGGCTTTGTATATGAAATGTCAGGTTTATGTTCATCAATTCCATCTGCTTGTTTTGATGGAAATGTGTGAATTGCAAGCAGACTAAATGAAACATGGAATCAGAGCATCTGCAAAACTAAATGAACCACAGCTGCACTGGTAAAGACAATCAGGTAAAAGACTCAGGTGAACACACACGTGAGTACTCGAGTAATCAATTAAGCAGACCTATTAAATGAGACATCCTTAGGAAAGGTTTTGAGGTGCACTGGTTAAAAGGGAGAGGAAACCAGCCAAACCACTGTTGTGTCAAGGCAGAAAGACCAGATCAACAATGCCGAGAGGAAAGGAGACATCTGAGGACATCAGGAAGAAGGTGGTGACAGCCCATAAGTCTGGGGTAAGCTATACGACCATCTCCAAAAGATTCCACCTTCATCCATCCACTGTGAGACAAATCATTTACAAATGGAGGGCACCAGGCATCAGCGCAACTCTGCCCAGAAGTGGACGGCCATCAAAACTTACACAAAGAAGCACCAGAAAAATAATAATGCAGGTAAAGGCCAAGCCACGCATCACCTCAACTGAGTTGCAGATCTCTCTGTCAGCATCTGGGATAAATGTACATGCTTCTACGATCAGGCAAAATATTAATAGTCATGGCATTCATGGAAGTTTTGCTAGAAGAAAGCCTCTGCTGCCCGTTTAAACTTTGCCAGAGGGCACTTGGACAAACCAGAGGCTTTCTGG
The DNA here is from genome assembly GCA_032876305.1 of Orestias chungarensis. NCBI lineage: Eukaryota > Metazoa > Chordata > Actinopteri > Cyprinodontiformes > Cyprinodontidae > Orestias > Orestias chungarensis. The sequence continues at coordinate 443,541 of JAVLVB010000467.1, forward strand.
AAGTCCATTCTCTGGACAGATGAATCCAAAGTTGAATTATTTGGCCACAATCACAGGCGCCATGTTTGGAGAAAAGTAAACACTGCATTTAAAGAGAGGAACCTCCTCCCAACAGTGAAGCATGGTGGTGGAAATGGGAAAGTCTGGGCCTGCTTTTGTGCCTCTGGACCCGGACAACTCCATATAATACAGGGAACCATCAATTCCCAGGACTATCAACAAATCGTTGACCAGAATCTCCTGCCATCAGGGAGTTGAAGTTGGGACGGAAATGGATTATGTCAACAAGACAACGATCTGGATTGTCCCAGTCAAAGTCCAGATCTCAATCCCATAGAAATGCTGTGGCAAGATCTAAAACGGGCAGTACATACCAGATGTCCCTCCAACCTCACTCAACTGGCATAGTTCTGCAAGGAGGAGTGGACAAAAATCCCAAAAAGCCGATGTGAGACACTCGTTGGTGGTTACAGAAGACGTTGAGTTTAAGTAAAAGCTGCAAAAGGAGGTGTCACAAGTTACTAACTGAAAGAGTTCACATACTTTTGCACTTGGCAGATCTTCTGTTTTTTGACTGATACAATACTTTTATTGAATAAATGATGAAAACATTTATATTTTTTTCTTTGTGTCCCTTATTTGGAAGGTCTGCTTTACAATTTGAGATTTGGATGTTCATTTCACGTGATTATTATAATTTCTCTTTAGAAAACGATGACCATGTTCGGGTGGTTCACAAACTTTCAAGCAGCACTGTACATATCTATCTATCTACATATATATATATATATATATATATATATATATATATATATATATATATATATATATATATATATATAGCTTTTTTAGAAAACCTGTAAGTGTTTTAGAAAACACTAACAGGTTTTCTAAAACACTGTTGAGGATTTATGAAACGTTTACGCTTGTGATGAAAACAAACAATTCCATTCCTAGTGTCCCCCCGAATATTGATAAAAATCTAATCTGGTCTTGCTCCTATGAAACCACTGTTTTGTTTGTGTTTTTCTCACATGAGCTGTAAGCGTTTCTACATGCCTGCTCATAAAATGTATTTTTGTTTTTTATAAAATCGCCTTATGTAAAAGTAACACAGTAATAATTTCATTAATATAATCACCCTAAATATTTTCTGCCATATGCGCAGGAATTTCTTTTATTATTATTTTTAATGATAAATTCACAACAATCTGAGCAGTAAGTATTTAGCTGCTGCTGAATTGATGTGACGTGAAACGCAAACGTCTTGGTTTATTAAAAAACGCAAAAGAATCTGGAGTGCTAAAACTTTTATTTTTGTTTTCTAAGCACTTTGCCTCCCTCCTCCTGTGGCTCCTTCCTGCTTAACAAAGAGCGCTCAGGCATTTGTTGAATATTCACGGATAAATTAAACAGTGCGGCACTTGGGAGGCAGCAGGGAAGTGTAAGGAGGAAGAAATAAAAAGGGATGAGATGAAAAGAAGAGCAGGAAGAGGAAAGAGACAGGAGAGAAAGAGAAACGAGGATGGATGGAGGTGGTTTTGCGCATCCAAACTCTGCAGTCAGCTTTCTTCTCTTTCTCAAACGCAACACTGGAGGCGAGAGCTGCAGCGAGGCGCTACGGAGAATACTGGATACTCCTTCCTCCCCTCCCTCGCTTTCTTTCAATCCCTCCCACATTCTCGAGGAATCAGTAGTCGCAAATTAATCATTGTGCCCACAGCACTTTGAGCAACGCAGAGACACGGCGAGATGGTTTGCACAAAGCAGCGAAGCGGCATCGGTGTTATAAAATTGCACCTTCAGCCCGTCGAGCCTGATTAGATGTTATTCATTGTTGTTTCACTTGTTTGAGGATGAGTAATCATTGTTGTCATGGCGATGGTTGTGGCTCCCCGTGTTGGATGCACCTTATATCATTTCATGGAGGACATTTATCTTGCCTGGGTTAGAACATCAGCAGTAGAGTAGGAGATTTTAACGCTTCAGATGCAGGGAGAGTCCTATTCTGTTTGGTTTCAAATTGTGCTAATGTGTTAAATCCATTAACCCCACATTTTTAGAGGAAGATACAATCATGTGAGGGCATGAATTGTTTTGGTAATGCAGGGGAAAAAAAGGTTTTGTCAGACAAAAAAAAGGAATAAAGGTTACCTTTTTTATAAAATACAAAAAGGGTTTAGTTTGTTTTTTTATCTAAAAAGTGTGCCCTACATTTGACTCCAATACCTTTCAGTTAAGGTCAGTGCTGCTACTTGCCTCAAGAGGTCATGTAAGTAGAGCTCGTGCTTAAACAAAATGAGAAAATCATCCGGATGAAGCCACAATAACACACTACAACTAGGATTAAGCTTTGGAGAAATTTACAAAAGGGTTAGGTTGTAAAACAATTTCTACATGTTGGAACATCTTACACAGCACGGTTCAGTCTATCATCCAAAAAATGTAATTAGTAAAACTGGATACGTACCAAGACACGGCCGTCCACCTAGGGTTACAACGACGGTTTTAATTAGAGAAGCTGCCAAGAGGCCCATTGTAACTCTGGAGGAGCTACAGAGATTCACCACTCAGGCAAGATCATCTGTTGCTATGACATCTTCTCCTCATGTCTTCCACCATTCTGACCTAAGGGCATCGTTGTAAGAGTATTCATTAGAATATAGTCTGTTAAGATTAGAACAAAGTTACATATTTTGAGTTCAAGAAATTTGCCTTTTGAGTGAAAATGAATCTCTGCACATAACCTTGAGTCAAGTCGAACCACGGTGATGCTAGCGTCACGCTGTGACGTTGTTTGCTTAAGCAAGGGTAGGGAAACTGCTCACTGATAGGAACATGACTAAAGAAAAAAAACTCATAGTGTCTGCAAAAGACTGTAAACTAAGGTACGACCATATCTTTTAAATACAGCCAGATTTCAAAGTATTATAGAAATACATGCTGCAATGTTTAGGATTATCATTGTAGTGTAATACTTTTCACGATTGTGCACTGCTCTGTGTTGATCTTGTGAAATTCCAGTAAAATACAATAAACCTTTGGCTGTAAAGTAGAGAAGGTATGCAAACTTTAGACGGAGGAGGCTCACATGATAATTGAACCAATAGAAATGTTAACGTTTCTCATAATTACATGAGTGGTTCCCTGTGTTATCTTGAGTGGGACTTGTATGAACAGCACTTGTATGGATCCTAACAGGCAATACAGGATTGGACTGGGGGTGGGAATACAAAGACTTATGTCAGAATCAATAGATGTAAAGATAAAAACTGGAGTAAAGAACAGAGACAAGGAAGGTGAGGGAGGTGGATAAAAGAGGAGGCATGGCAAAAAACCACAGAAAGATGGTGAAAGGTAGACAGGTGCCAAATAACATCTGGGATGGTTAGAGCACTGGCTGTGGATGTGAGCGGCGTGAGCTCTTCCCAAACATCTGCACAGAGATCAACATCTGTACGGAGCCAGGGTGGAAAGAGGTGAGGCGTGAGAGAAAGGAAGTGATGATTGATGCTGCTTTGAGCGGTTCTTAGGCACGGGTAATTTTGACACATCAAGCACCCATAAAGTAGGAGCTTGTTTGTTTCCCAAGCTCAGTTTCATGTGACGATAGCGTCAACATAACGTTCGGTTACTGGGTTGCTGATTTTGAGGGGGGAAACCGACAGTAGGTGAGCTCTCTGGAAAGCAACATCCATCACAAATATGGCTCATTAGCTTCGCGGTTCACCACACCCATTCCCATTTACGGAGTCTTCAGCAGCCGTAGCAATAGATAAAACATCACCAACCATTGAACAGTAGATTTCAAATGCTCAGTTTTTACAAAATAATACTTATGTGCAATTTAATTGCTTTTATAATTACATTCAGTTAGCAAAAATAATTGCTTGTGTTGCAGTAAAAAAATTTTTTTGTCAGTGTTATTATTAAAGGTGCCCATTAAAATACAATAATATTGTTGTCGTTGCTCGGGGATAATCCACAACAAGACAAGATTTTAGTTTTGAATTCTTTGTCTGAGGACATGCAGACTTTCACCCCAGTTTGCTATTCCTGTGTTATTACATTGCGGGATACTGAAATGTTCTTTTTTTTTCATTTCATTTTAAATGTTTTGGATTTGGATGTTAAGATTAGTGACCATACAGACTTGTACTGAGTAATATTTTGTATTTTTACTGACACCAAAATCTTTTAGATGCTCGAAAAGTTTTTAATATATATATATGCATAAAGTTAATGCTTTAATTTATCTGATAAAGCTTTCTAACCTAACTTTCACCAACAATCAGGTCTGATTATTACCAGAAATCAGTAATAAATAAATAAATCCTTCCCTGTAAAAGACTTAGAGAAAAGGGATCTGATTTTAGGATGTTACCGATCTCAAGAGATAGACATTTTTGATTTAAGTAGGTAGTAAGAGTCTAAATTAAATACAAAACCTAACATGGAGCCAGTGTAGAAAATGTAAAGACTAAAATGGTTTTTGAAAATGTATTTGTTAAATTCATATGTGCTATTCATGTGACATTCATGAGAAAACACATAATTCACTTTATTCAAACTCCCACATCAACAGTACGACATTAGGACTGAGACTGCAATCCACATCTCTCTGAATAAACAATTGTCTGTTTCTTTCACATAAAAAAAAATGTCAATATGTAAATAATATAAACAAAGATTTAGCTGCTGATTGTGTTGAGCAGATAATATGTTTCACTTAGTATGTATTGCAAGTTCAGTGCTTAATAAACTGCAGAGATGACACTGGGTCTTGTCCTATGAATTTCTGCTCAACTCTAAGGATAGAGTTCATTATGGAGTTCTGAACAATGCCCTGTTTTAGAATTGTCGTCGTCTGGTATATATTGTTATAATTTAGCTGGTGCGTTGCATACATTATGGCCAAGCATCACCAATCTGCTAAAATCACATCCAATTGTGTAACACTTCTGCAGAGCGAGCAATTTCTTCTCTATAGTCTAGGATTTGGTCACCCCGAACGAAGTAAAGCATAGAATAACGGGCTGTTTTTTACCAGGCTAAGCATAAAGTAACCATAATCGGATTTAAACTTCTGGTTACAGTCACTCCTCTGTCCTGTAAAGAGGCTGAAATGGTGCTGTCTGATAGACCGCATGTATCTTGTATTTTAAAGCCTTAATTGTCATTTTATTTAGCCTTGGTAAAATTTTGCGACTGCTTTATTGCTTACCACTCCTCCTGTATTTTTTACCACGATTTAAGCAGATGCCTTTTTTTGTGAGAAAAATAAAGAGTAGATTTTGTTCAGCGATTGTTTTGCAATCACAGGTTCATGATTATTTGACAAGGAAAAAGTTTTGCGAGAGGAAAACATTAAAATTAGCTCCATATTGCCCGCTATTGCTTATCATGTCCGTGAACTACATATATTAAGGAAAGATTCTTACTCTTTTTAACAATGGGAAATTTAGAAGACATGTTCATTAAAAATGATAACAAATTGTTTGTTCTTTGACATTAAATACTTGCTATGAGGAAAAATACTGTACATGTTCTGTCTTTTAATGTTTACTTATTTATTCGTTAATATCATGTTATCTCTGCCTTTCTGTTAAACACTTTGGATTCCACAAAATAACAAATGCCATACAAACAAATGTACCTTTCTTTACATTTTCATATTAGTGCCATGCTTTTTCCTTCGATGGATTTGTTTTTGACTGCCCACAAATGTATGCTTTATGTAAAGTCCACCTGATAAATTCCCATCTGAGCTTTCTGTCAGGTAAGTTAAGAGATGCCCCCTCTTTGAGCTGCAGTGACATAGGATATATTTGGTGTGTGTGTTTTTTTTTGTAAATGACCTCATGAGTTCCTATCAATGCTCGAGTATGACCAGTCCACGCAATCTTTACAGTTCATTGAATTATCATTTCTGGTTGCTATGGATGTATATGAGTTTTTGCACAGCTGTTGCTATGCAGGGAAAGCCAGAGGCCCATGCAGTAGATGAGTCATAGCCTCCAGCCCCCACACCCTACACAGTCATATCCCCTGCTTTCCTTCCTCTGACTCAGTGGGACTTCACACACATAAACACACGCAGCTGGGTACACGCACATGTTCACCTGGACAAACACACACACACACACACACAGCTCTTCGTTGTTTCTTAGCAATCCTCTCAGTGGTAGTCAAACCTGTTAACAACTCTTCCCTGTGGATAACAGCTCATGGGTCATATTCAAATATGTGTACACACTTACACACTCAGATGAACATGGCTATTATACGTGCACATAGCAGCGCACAGCACTAAATTGAACGCTGCACACAATGCACATGCAGCTCATACACAATACGTTCAGACTGGGACACACATCGTCACGCGTGCAGGTGCATGCAGAAATGCAAGGCGGGTGCATTTCCTGAGTTATATAGAGTACATACAAACATTAATCATTTGAATGCTCCTTTTTAGAGGCATGGACTTACAAATACTCCCATAAACCCGATATTTTTGCTTAGTTAGCATGCTTTAGTGAATGTTGAAGGCTCAACAAAATACCATGTATTTGATGATGCTCTCGGATGCCAGTGTGAGTAGCTGGCCCAAAAACAGGAATACAGTTTGTTTTTTATGTTTTATTCACTTTCTTGTTCCTGTGATCTAATATATGTGAAGTTCTTATGTTTTATTAACATTAAGTTCTAAATATCTTTTATTTCCCCACATGCTCATTAGTAACTTAAAAATGTTAGACCAGCCATGTTCACATCCTGCTCAATTTACTGGATTTTCACCCAATTTTAAACATCATGCTCAAGTATTCCCCTGGTTAGGGAAATAGTTGGAAATTTGGAAATTCCAGAATAAAAAAATCAGGCTTCCTCTGCACTGACTCATGTATTATCCCCATTACCTCTTTCACTATACATTTTTTTATTTTATTTTACTCTTTCTGAAATCTGTCATTGTCTTTTGCAGTTCCACAACTTCTATCAACCAAAAATGGAACTATTAAAGACAGAAATAGGTTCTTATGTTTCTTATTCTTGAGTTACTTTATATCTTGTTTAATGTATTGTAAAAAATGCACTCTGTACGTTTAGGAAGGAACTTAGAGTGTCAAATGTTTTTAAATGAGCTTTTTTACTAGACGTTTGATCAATTTTCCAATAAAGTTTTATTCTATCTATTATTTGTTTACAGGTCCAAAATGTGGATTTTTAACCTACCTTACATCCATAGACTATAAAAGTGTCCTCAGATTGCAGGAGAAATACTGGTTATGGCTTAAAAGTGAAGCCATTCCAAACCAATTAAATTCTTTCAATCCAGTTACACTTTATTCCATTTGTGGAGTCATTCCAAAGCCTTTAATCAAATATTGTAGCCTCCACAGGCTAATGGCAGATACCTGAAATCTCACCAAAAATGATATTTGAACTCGTGGATATATATTTGGAAGAACAAATTCTCCTGTTGCATTTCAAAACATCCACTACGACAAATTAGCATCCTGTAATTTGCAGATCTAAAGTGCATTTTTACTTTTATCTGCATTTCATGTGATCGAATGTGGTGCTTCATTGTCTCTCCATATGGATTTTAGTTTTAAACTGCACCAAAGCAGAATTACCAATCCAACAAATTGTAAATCACCTTTTTGGCCCTAAAAACATGTGTTAAAACCTTTTTTAATGTTATTTTGGCAAGTAACGCGATACATGAACTAAGAAAAGTAAATTACTCATTCATAATCGGTTATATTGTTTGGTAAGATAAACCTAAAGAAATGACAGGAAACTGTATGTTTGATGTCCAACTCATGTGGAATAAGGGGGACGTGTAATTGAATGTGGGGTAAAGGATGAAGGGGATCAAACATTGGGAGACAAAGAAGACCATTGCTGCTGCCAGTTTGATGGTGATTTATAGTTTAAATGCCCCTACTTTTGTAGCCTGAGTTCATTGTATGCCCCTTTCTGTCTCCTCCCTCTTTCTCCCTCCAGCCTCTTTTCTTTCCTAGTTTTTCTCCATCTCATCATAAAACCACCCCCAACCACCCCTTCACCCCTTTTAAAGAATTCATACACTCTGTCTCCTCATCCCTTTTCTTTAACATTTTGCTCTCTCCATCCCTTTTCCCCCACTTTCTAATTTCTATAATCTCTCTCTGTTCCTTTCTCCTTCATATTTGTGCTCTCTCATTAGTTATTGGGTCAGTGCTTCCTGCTCAGCATCCCCCTCATCGCCCTCACTGACGATGCTTGCTGGTATGCTGTTTCTTTAGTAATGTTACGCAACTGCCATCACAGACATACTGGGGGGCATAGGATGGTGGTGGAGTGGGGTGGGGAGGAAGAAAAGGCACAGGGTTGGATGGGGTGGCGAGACGTAGCATCAGAAACGTGCAGAGGCGGAAAAAAAAGAGAAGGATAGGGAGAAACCATCCACCGTTTTTATTGGTCAGGGACCCACTATCTTTCTTGGTCGAGTCAGTCAGCCTTCATTAAGTAATGGCTGATTCTGACCCACTTATGCTTCTGTTTTCTGTTGGAGCAAACAAAAACAAAAAATCCTTTTATATTTATGACCAAACCTTACTTGTTTTTTGTTTGTTTTTTGTCAATATAGTCGAATAGTTTTTAATTCAGAAATACAAAACTGTAGTGTCTCATCAGGGCATGCACGCAGCAGATGTTTTCATTTTCGCTGTGCTACGGCAGATACGAGCCACTTTCTGAGCTGAAAATATGACTTAATCTTAAATTATTCATTTGATCCGTAGGTTAATTAAGTTGAATGTGCTTCAGAGCTGGTGGGTTTTCAAGATTATATCAGGAGTTTAGGTATTAATATCTGAAGGTGGTAAAAGTGTTTAAGACGATGTAGGCAATTTTGTCATTAAAATGTAGGCAAAGAGCGCTATGGTGGTCTTTTTCTATCCCTTGGCTGAAGACTTTCCCTGTGCAGTTTGCTTTTCTCCATGTGAGTTTTCTCTGTGTCCTCCCTATTCCACCCACAGTTCAAACACCCACACTTTATAGAGATGCGCACTGACAACAGTCTTCAGTGTAGAAGGTTCTACCCAGACTAGATGACCCAAAGTTAGGTTTTTCGACTATAAGCAAGAAGTGTTTAAAATTAATACAGAGGACAGTCAGATGCGTAAGAAGTAGATTAACAGGAAACACACGTTTTATGCAGGTTAAAGCATGTCTGTCTGTCTGTCTGTCTGTTAGAGCGAGAGAGAGAGAGAGAGAGAAAGCAATTCTTTCAGTGGATAAAACAAAGGCTTTAAAATTTCAAAGTTGCTCTATTTTACTGTTTTTAGTTATCCTCAGTTTGTCAGAGAACTTGCTGATCTTGAAATCTTAGCAGCCTAATTAACATTAAGATCTACGTAGATTCCCCTCGAGCAGGTGTGTACAACTCCAGTCCCTGCTACAATTCTTCCAAGGCAAGCATTGAGAAGTTCTCTGTTGCTCACACATTTAGTGGGGATGAGTTGATGGTAGAAATACATGAGTTCAACTTTTTATCCTTTTGGTAACCCTGGTAGAGTCCAGCACCGACTCTTGTATTGAAGCATCGACTTTCAGGATGAGCTGCTTTTTGAATTTGGGATGAATGAGAATATGCGGCTGTGAAAATTTTGTTTTTAGTCCAGTTGTTATGTGGTCAGTTTCAGGGAAGCAAGAAAAGAAACCTTCAAAACTGTTTCTGGGTTTCTGGAGTTGGCCATTTTTTAACTGTTTTGATTTTTTTTTTGTCTTTCTTAACCTGCATGCCATAGTAGAAGTATCCAAGAAAGATAGTTGATTCAACTTTAAAGTTTTTCCTTTTTAATTTTGATTTGATTTGGTATGAAACAATGATTGTCAGAGAGGTTGTTTGACTAAATGGTGATGACATCCAGATAAACAAAGACGAAGATATTGACAAAAATTACGTAGGACATCATTGATGAGCAGTTGGAAAATGCACGGTGTATGTTGGTAGTAAAAAGGCCTGGCAAGACATTTAAGGAGTTAAGAGTTTTAACGTTGGATTTCCATTCATTTCCTTGAAATATGAAAATGTAATGGAACAAACGCAGATGACAAGAGTGGAAGTGGATATTTATTTTTCCTCTGTAGTCAATGAATGCATGGAGGGACATGTTTTACCTTTTTGATATGAAGTACTAGCTGGCCCCCAGGGATGAAGATGAGTTTCATATTTAGCCAGCTGCTACAAATGTATTTAGGCTTTTTTCTATGGACTCTAACCAGAAGTATTTTGAAAGTAATAGGTGAATGACAAATAGAAGGAGATACTGTACATATATGATAGTTACCAGAAATATCCCCCTGCACTTTTCAACTGAGATGGCACAGGGATTCATTCAAGGTTTCACCAGAAAGGAGTCAATTTTGTTCTCATGATAACTCAATGAATTCAGAAAGAGGAAGACAATCTTTAATGAGAAGCAAGATGGCCGAGAGAATGAATATGTCAAAAGCTCAACAAGTTTATTGATTGAAAGGATGAATATTGCAATTGTTTTGGTACAAGGACTTTTCTGGAACATGTGGAAAAAGGAACACTGTGAGAAAATGAGCAGAGGTGAGCAGGAGTATATGGTTAAAGATCAATGTAGGAGATTAGGCTTATGGTAGGTGAGGAAGATGACACAGTCTGGGATGTTGGCTTGGTGATGCGGTGTACAGGTGAACGGCAGTCGAATATACGGAGCAGTAAGATCTGAGAGAGGGTTGGAGGACAGCAGGTAGTTCAGAAATTGAGGGTGAAGCGGAGCCTTGGGTTTGCTGATCGCCGAGATGATGATCCAGGAGTTATTGTTCAGAACAGTGGAGTATTGAATGATCGCCAGCTGACGATCATGATGCAAAACAGGCGTGTTTAGAGCACAAAGCTCAGCTCCACCCTCCAGTGGCCGACCTGCAGAGACAACAAGACTCGAGCACAAAAACCCCAAATCCTGGCAGTTGTGGTAATAATTAACAGCTTTTACATTATATCATTCCTTTGACTATATACGTTAGTCTTATTCTAAAATTTATTTCCTATTTTCCCAAACGTAGGCTTCTCTGTAACTTGGTTAAAAGGGAGTTGTGAGCTCATGCAAAATCCTAATGTGCTGCATTTGCAAAGCAGCCAACAATCCAAACACAATCTAAACTGCTTTAAAACATGTTTAAGAATATTTTATAAAATATATCAGATAAGGAAGGAAATTGTTTTGCCAGGGTTACAGACTATCAAATAACAATTAACACGACACACTCATCTCACATACAACACAGTACAGTACACAATCAACATATAACAATAACTACACTACTATTTATCCCTCCTGCAGATGGAAGAGGAATTGTACAGTTTGATTGCCACAGGTAAGAAAGACCTCCTGTGGCGTTCTGTGGTG
>JAVLVB010000467.1:455072-467628 GCA_032876305.1 Orestias chungarensis
CGGGAGGTGTTGTCCTTGATGCTGAGCAGCTTCCTCAGCATCCTTCTCTCTGACACCTCCACCACAGACTCCAGTTCCAGTCCCAGGACAGAGCCAGCTCTCCTGATGAGCTTGTTGAGTCTGTTGGTGTCAGCCGTCCTCAGCCGGCTGCCCCAGCACGCAACAGCGTAGAAGATGGCGCTGGCGACCACAGAGTGGTAGAACATCTGCAGCATGGTCCTGCAGACGTTGAAAGATCTGAGCCTCCTGAGGAAGTACAGTCTGCTCTGACCTTTTTTGTAGACAGTGTGTGTGTTCTTAGACCAGTCCAGTTTATTGTCTATGTGGACACCGAGGTATTTTTAGTCCTCCACTATGTCACTGTTGATGATGATGGGGTCTGGGCTGTTCCACTGTTTCCTGAAGTGCACCACCAGCTCCTTTGTCTTCCCGAAGTTAAGCTGCAGATGGTTCAGCCCACACCACTCCACGAACCTGTCCACCACACTCCTGTACTCGGCCTCCTGGTCCCTGCTGATGTAGCCCACGATGGCAGAGTCGTCTGAGAACTTCTGCAGGTGGCAGGACTGTGAGCAAAACCTGAAATCAGAGGTGTAGAGCGTGAACAGGAACGGAGACAGTACTGTCCCCTGTGGGACCCCCGTACTGCTCCGTATGATGTCTGATCTGGTGTGTTGCAGTCTTACATACTGTGGGCGGCCTGTTAAGTAGTTGTTGATCCAGGCCAGCATTGGAGCGTCCACCCGCATGTCTAGGAGTTTGTTGCTGAGGAGACCTGGTCGGATGGTGTCGAACGCACTAGAGAAGTCAAAGAACATGACTCTCACCTTGCTGCTTGCCTCCTCCAGGTGCGAGTAGACTCGGTGCAGCAGGTAGATGATGGCGTCTTCCACTCCCATCCGAGGCTGGTACGCGAACTGCAGGGGGTCCAGTGAAGGTCCGACGATGTTACGCAGGTGCTTCAGGACGAGCCGCTCTAGTGACTTCATGACATGCGATGTCAGGGCAACCGGCCTGTAGTCACCGTGTGCGGTAGGTGTCTTCTTCTTGGGCACAGGAACCAGACATGAAGTTTTCCACCTGTCGGGAACGAACCTCTGGCTCAGGCCCACGGTGAAGATGTGATGGAAGATCCCACACAGCTGGGTGGCACATCCTCTAAGCACCCGGGGGCTGAGGCCGTCAGGACCAGCTCCCTTTCCTTGACGCAGGCGACTGAATTATCTTCTTACCTCTTCTGCGGTGATGGTAATGGGGGATGGCGGGGAGAGTCCCTCAGATGAAGATGGGCAGGCGGGCTGTGTTGATGCTGAAGCAGTTGATCAGTTCCATCAGCTGGTCGCCCTTTTTGCTGTGGCCAGTGATGGCTCTCATCCCACTCCACACCTCCCTCATGTTGTTCTGCTGGAGCCTGCTCTCCAGCTTCCTCCTGTAGCTGTCCTTCCCCTCCTCAATCCTCACCCTCAGTTCCCTCTGTACTCTCCTCAGCTCCTCTTTGTCCCTGCTCCTGAATAAAGACTTTAATCCAACTTTTCAGTCAGCATTTTTCCCATCCAAAGCATCTTCATTTATGTCGTTGCTTTTAACATTGATTCCAAAACAGAAACTTTCTAAAAGATGCTAAAGTGCATTTGGTGCCAACATTTAAGATTGCTTTCTACTACTTATAGACATCTTTCAAGTTATAACTGGCCCATGTCAAATTGATGTAAATTTTATCTAAAGGAGACTTTCTTTACATTATGGAAGCTGAATATGGGCTGAAGAATGAATTGGATCAGAGGTCTGCTATATAAACCATTATGTTGGGACAAGGGATAAAGTGATTTCTAATATAATAATGTTTTTCAAAAAAATTGGCAAACAAAACCTAAGAAAAGACGGTTGTGAATCTATCCCTAGTCTCAAGTGTTTTACATTTAACTTTTTCTCATCTCAGAGCAGCATTCTTGTCACTGCTGAAGAATGTGTGGAACTGACCAGTATATGTAAAAGTTTTATGTTCCAAATATCTCACCATCCTAATTATTGTGAAACACATACTTGATGGTAATTAGGATCCATGTTTTTAGGAGATCCTTTGTATCATGCCTGAAAAGTAGCCTGATCTACTCTGGACTCCATCTCTGCTGCACAGCATGTCGCAATGAAACCCTTAGGGAATACAACAATACAACCACCTGGTATGATTTCATAAATACCCAAACTTTTATTGCCCCATTTATCACCAAGTTTTGTTTTTTTTGCGATACCATCAGCTGTGCGAGTCACTCATTCTTTTTTTTCCTCCTCGCATCAACACTCTGTTTTTCCAGCCGTCTGTTTACTCATCTAATTTAGCCTCTTTCCTTTTATTAGGTCCTGTTCTCCATTTTTTGTCATCTTTTTTTTTTTTGGTGCCAAGGGTATTCATCTGAGTTGGAGGAGGAGGAAAGCATTGCGGAAAGTTTCACTAAACAAAACTAGGATAGAGCAGTCAGCGGACAGAATAGAGCGTTGTGGGAGCACTGAAAAGGGGGACAGCATGGTTCTTCCAAGAGTTTGGTTTTGCTCCCCTAAAAAGTTTGAGTTTAAAACTGGACAAGTTTTAAGCAGTTAACTTTTTTCATGCGTGCAATTCAGAGCAGACTCCATGTTCTATAATGACTGTTAAAGTGGTCGTTAATCGCGTTACATTTAAGGGGTTTATTTTGTTTAAGTCAGTTACTCTGTAATTCGTGGTTTTCTGATTCAAGAATTTGCTTACAGCTAAAGCTGGACTAAGATTATATGTATATTTTGCAATTATGCAGACACAGACAGGTGTAAATATGTATTAAATCTCTTTTAAAATAAGATTTTTAAAGCCACCTTTCAGTTTTCACTAGTATGTATACAACCAATGTATTTGTAAAGCTATCCCATGGCAATGGGATAGCAATAGGTAACTCACATCTTTATCATTTCCAATCACTTTTTCATAAACATTGGTTCACATGATTATGAATGTTTTTCTTGTTTGTTTTTTTTGTATATTATGGAACTATTGAATGTATTTTTCATTACTCTACATTTTTAAGTTATAAAATAAATTTCTAATGATAATTTGGACAGTTTTAAGAGTAATCAGCTAGAGATCTCAGTAATGGTTTCTGATAAGCCACCAAAAACACAGATGTAAATTAATTGAAATAGATTAACCTTCATTAGGCTTGTTGAAACACGTTTCCTTTCTGGCATGAATTTTTTTGAAAGGTCAAAAAATGTGTTCGTGTGCCTTTGTAGTAAGTAGAGGGGCCCATCTGAAAATCTGCAGCACTAGGCGGTGATGCTTTTGTTCACGTTGTGCATTTTGCACACTGGTGGCAATAAAACTACAGCTGCTACAATTCTGACAAAAAAGACAAAAGGTTTGCGCCGTTTTATCTATTGAAAATGTTATAAAATTGACTATTAGCTAATAAAAATATTTTACAGATGTTTATTTGAAATTGTGGGGGCGATGTTTTAAATCACCAAATTATTTTCTCTTTTCTAATAAATACCATCTTACACAGCCAAGATCAGGTTTTTGCAACAATCGGATTTGAAAGCTCGTACCTGCTGATGTCCATATGAGACATAACAGCAAAAGATTTCTTTCCGTTTCGAATCCAAACAAAATGAAGTGTCTTAATAAAACCTTAGCCATAAGATGGAGAAAACGATTTCTCCAACCAATATCAGATATACGGAGCAGTTTCTCTCGGCCTCACTGAACTTCTACAAATGTTCCTGGTTATGAGGACAAATAACAAAAAAAACAATATTGCAGCATGTCTAACCTTCTGTCTTTATTTGCCTGACTAAATACAGGCTGGCAAACAATGATGATGACTTGTGTTTCTACAGGATCATTCAAATGAAATAACAGCTATTTCCAACCTGATGTTTAAGCCTGAAAAACTCTGCTTCACCCTCAAATATGTTGAAATACAACATGCGTTTACTTTAGCTGTTGCTTTAGCTTAAACAGAGCATTTCTGTTGCAATCAGGCTAAAGTAGTTTTTATCAATCGAGAGATCGTTCTGTTTAACAGCTCTCTTGAACCAGCAGTTTATTACAAAGGTGATCCTTTAAATTGTCATCGGCCATCTTATGTTAGTGTTTAGCACAATAAAACGATCAGCATAGTAAGCATTACTCCCAGCAGTCCATGTCTGTGTCCTTTAAAGAACCCTTAAAATAACAAAACCAAGTGTGAAACAAAAATAGTGGTTTTCTACGATGTTTAGCTCTCACTTGCTCTGTCCTATACCTCTTTCCTGGTCCTTTGAACAACCTTTGTCTTAGTGTATTGTGCCCTTATATGAGTTAACACTTGGTTAGGGAAAGGACTTTGACCCCGTTTAGCTTTCACATCCACTCCGTCTGGTGTTTGCAGCAGAATTAACTTTGTACAGACCCTTTTTTCTTTCTGTTTCTTTTCCACTTTGGTATTACGCAAACTACTGTACGTGTTGTGCATGCACACATGTGCAAGCCTGCTGATAGGGAAAGCATTTGCTTACTCTAAATTAGTCAGAGCAAATGGGGTAGGAATCTAGTTCCACGTTTATTACAATTATCTTTAATAGGTCTTTCTATTGTCGAACGTGTTCTGAAATTATGGAAAAATTAAATACGCTGTCGGGGGTTCAAAGATTAAAATGAAATGCAGCTCACAAAGAACTTGCTAAATGAAGTGCAAGCATTTTGCAGTTATCTCTGTGCTTCTGTTTCCACATTTTATTAATAATATAGCCTGCCTTATGCCGCCTTACATCCTCATGTATAGTAGTAAAAACAAGTCTACAGCATATTGGATGGATGGATGGATGGATGGATGGATGTTTTAGTGCTAAACATACACACAGAAAAATACTTTTCACATTGCAACAAGGGTTGGAATGTTAATACAACATACAAGGTTGCCTGTGAGTGCTTTATCATATTACATTAACTTATCCTTAACGGCAGTGAGCTCAGTCCATAAGCCGGTTCCTGATTGGCTTGTGTAGTAGAGTCGTTAGGGTCTCCTCTTATTAGCATAAATCAGCCCTTTTTCCTGCGCGCATAAGTGGGTGCCAGAGCCACTTTGACCCCCAGAGGTGCAGGTCGATATCGGAATAATAGTATCACTTCCATGTTTAATCGGGATGTATAATTTAAGAGGAGCAATTTGGGAGAGCGACACTTCATTACGACAACAGCGTTAGGAGGAGGAGGGTGGCGAGGAGTGTTTCAGAGGAAAGAGGGAAGAGCCGGGTCGACTCCGGGGCTGCTAAAAGATGCAAATGGTAGCGTTAACACACATAAAACATGCTGGCCGTGTCGTGACACAGTTTTTTGCAAAAGTTACCTACAGCATATTAAGGGGCGTGTAAGGCATAAGTGACATTAAACATTTATTTCCTTGTTCACGTTTCTTTTGCAACCCTCCTGTGAAATTGTTTTCCTTTTTTTTTTGTGACACTAAGCAGATTGGATTATGATCTTACTTCCAAGTAAACCCTTTACCAGTTTCCCACCAAAGCACCAAAGAAATGTTCCATGCTTACTAGTTTGAGTGTTGTATGTACGATACCAAAGAAAACACTGACCTAACCACAAACTACTGGCTTTACAATTAAATAGGCAAATGCATTTTTCTAGCCTCTGTCTCTAAAGACTCGTACTGCACGTCTGATTCACTCCTTGCTATTAACAGTGGTAATGGACGGATTGAGAGCAGGTTGTGTATCAGTTAGCTGCATACGTTTGCTTACAAACTCAGTAAATACAGTAAATATACAACACAGGAAAACTTCGACAATGACCTGCGCATCCCTAAGTCGAGGGTGGATACTTCGCTCAGTGTTTCACGGCTTCGGACATCGATTCCACAAAAATGAGTTACACCAAAAAAAAAAAAAAAAAACCTGCTTGTTGGTTTTACAGTGTAGAAAGAAAAGAAGGTTTTATTGGTTTATTTCCGGAGTACACATGGAAAAACGTCTTTAGTTGTTTGTTTGCATCACAAATAAAAAAAATTGCAGGGTCACAACATACTTGTAAGTTCTTTTAAATCTATGCAAACGTTTTACTTTAAGAATACTTTACTTACTATGGCTTGAACCAGGTTTTCCTCACCTACAACGTAGTTCTCTAGTCCGTTCTCTATCATCATGGTCAGTATTTTTTATATGCCTTTAAAGGCATATGCCTTTCACATGCCTCTATGCATGTGAAAGGACGATGGGAGGGCAGGTGAAAGACTCATGGGGGGTGTTTGAGAGAGAAAGAGGTAGAAGAGAGAAGGAAAAGGGAAAATGCAATTCCAGATTACATGTGCTTGTGGTGCAGCGTGGGTGGGCATGTGTTGGAGTAAGTAAGGGAGCGTGTGGAAGGGATAGACAGAGAGAAAAAGAGAGCGAGCGTTGTGTTGGTGGAGACAGAAAAGCATGATGGAGTTCCTACACAGTGATGCATTTGTCGAATCTTGAGATAATCCCGTGAAAGCGCCGGTGCTCATAGCAATAAATTAAATCCAAACAGACGCATATAGTATCGTAATTAAAGTTGTGGGAGTGGTGGGAGCGATGGAACGGTGTCTTCCGCTGTATCTTTTACTTTGTATATCACCTAGCAACTGCTGCGCAGGAAGTTTTATGAGGCTGATAGGCAGAGACGCGTTAAATGCCGGGGAAATGATAGTAATTGCGCGAACCGATTCACAGAGTATGCCATTCACCCAGTGATTACTGTTGTTATTTGGAGAATATGTTAACACAATATGAAGCAACCAAATCTTACGTATGAACATACTTAGCGAAGTTACTCAGTGAACAAAGGGTCATTAAAATGGGGTCCGAGTGGTTCAGATTGAGCAACAAAAAAAACAATTGAGCTGTTAATGTAGAATTATTTTGGTTTCTTTGCCAAACCTTTGGTCTATTTCAATATGTGCGAAGCAGTTTAAACAGTCTTAAAGACATAAGTGGCTGATACATAAAGGCAAGGGAGCCGGTTTCTGAACACAGAAGATTTGTTCCTATTGCAAAAATCTGAAAATTAAAACTCAAAGAAAGTATTTGATATAAAATGTAAATTAAGTAGAGCATCAAAGCAAAAGGTTATTTTCCAATTGTCAAAGTAAAACTCTTAGGCTTTATTTTGGCACTTAGACTTTGTGATTCTTTAGAACTTTAAATGCTACACAGCTTGGATGAGGGCACCTGATAAACTCCTCCCGGTTTGATTTTTGTTTCAGGTTCACACAGCTAGAAGTCTTTATTTGAACACGTAATTAAACAGTTACAGAGTCAGTATTTTGTATTTGGATAAGACAGTAATGAGTTATAAGTTAATACAGCACTTTAAGTAGACTACATGGAATATTCTTATTAAGAGCTTCATTTTGGGAACGTCTTATCACTTTCACGTCAAATTGGTTAGGAAATGTCACTATGTTTTAGTACTATGTACTAAGTTTCCAGAAATGTAAGGGATCCGGAGCTTCTTGGACACCGCCCTCTGAAAACTGAACACAACTTCATACTCACATTCGTCTTACACATTACACATTGTCTTACACATTTCCTTAATAAGCAAGGAAAAACTGTCAACATGCCTTTATACAATAAGTGTCAACACGACCCACACAAGTGAGATGTCTAATGTTTAATCATCATTGCAGTTCTTGAAAATAATAAACCTTTAAATAAATTTACATAGATGGATTTATGGTATGTAATGGTTTGTTTCGCCACCCAAAAAGGAAGTAGGGCAGGGCAATAGGCAACTTAGGGGTATAAAAGGAGGATGCAAGTTGGCCAATAGGTAACAGTTTAGCATTAAAAAACTTTTCATGTCCACAAAAGAGCAAATTGAATTACTTTACTTTTTCCATATCAAATCATGTCATTAACTAACCCCCCTCGAATGCCACTGGGGTTTGTCAGTTTAAAACAGGTACATATTGAAGGCACAATTGATTTTATTTAGTCTCGTCAGCGTTTAGACTCTCCATTCAAATACCTTCAGCAAGAGACCCGATGCAGCAGTGTAAATACTAGGCTGTGTGCATATGGCGGCTAGCGTGCAGCATATTTAAGTGTGGGTGTTTATGTTAACTGCCGCCGATCTGAAAACCAAGTGCTGGTCTTTCGCCCTCTAATTGCCAATTAACAAGGGCCCATTTAATTGCAGTGGTTTGGGAGGGCATACAATTAGCACTGAGGCTGAACCAAGCCACACACACACGCTCTACAAACACCCCCCCACAAACGCTCCGTCTTAATGAGCCGAACTCTGTCCTTCCATTTTCTTGTCTAATTCTCCTCTGCCGCCCTGAACTCGATCACCCCTCACACAAGGACACGGCTTCATTTAGCATCTTCAACCAACATGTTTCCCTAACTTAGAAACCTTTTGTGCTTTTACATTTTTTGTGATAGTGTTTTTTATTATGATGTGTTTATTACAGTTTTAATTTAAGGTTTACAGTCAATTTTACCCATCTAACCTTTTTACGGTTTAATGATTTTCTAATTTCCCTTCAATGTTTTTGCCCATTCAGGTTCTTATAAGGGCATGTGTAAGCAGATAGACCACTTCCCAGAGGACGCAGACTACGAGGCGGATGCTTCAGAATACTTCTTACGTAAGCTCTCCTTTTATTTTAAATTACGATTTTGTTCAGTGCAGTTCATTACGAGCACCTTAACAATTTCTTGCTCTAGTTTTCCTGCCCACATTTAGGATTTATTCAGATTTTAGCATCACCAAGTCAAAAGAACACTTCAAACGGCTCAGATGTAAAGTCGTGGAAAAGTTTAAAGAAGGGTTAGGCTTGAAAACAACAAGCTATGAACCGTTCACAAAGCACTGTTCAGTCGTCACTGGAGACCCAAAGGAAAACCTTTTGGCATACATGCGGAATGTTGTGTGCGGAGAAACGCTATTGCTGCACTTTACCCCTTAAGAAACCATCCTCACCGTGAATCATTGTGGTGGCTGAACTTGCTGTGAGGACGTTTGTCATTATCAGGGACAAGGAAGATGGTCAGAGTTCAAAGAAAGATGGCTGGAGCTAAATACTGGTTAAGTATGAGACGGGTGCTGAGCTTGATTTCCCAGCAGCACAATAATCATAAATATTCAGCCGGGGCTGCAATCACATACCCAGTCAGATCTTAATCCAGTTGTGACTATGTAGCAAGGTTTCATAACTGATTATACCAGATAGTCTCCATCTGAAGTGTTTCAGCTGGTCTACGAAGACGAATGGTGGAAGTTAGTTGAAACACCACAAGAAAAGTTTCAGCGAACAAAAGTTCTAGAGAGTATAGACAGTGGGATCGTTAATTTAAAAAATATCTGCCACACTTTTCCATTTTGCATTTGTGAAACTTTTTTTCTTTTCTCTTACACAATATCCAAATGCATTCAGGTTTGAGGCTATACGATGAGAAAATATGAAACAATGCAAAGACTATGAATACCTATAATGTGGAGGTGAAACTGGATAGAGGACGAACTAAAATCAGAGTAGGAGAGGATGAGGGCGGAAATAGGAAGGATGGAGAAAAAGGTCACTGATCAGCGAAGTGTAGGAGGCGGAAATGGCACAAGAAAGAGTGATTAGGTTTTCAGATTGAATACATGCGGAATGGGGTAAAGGAGGAAAGCAAACGACCGCAGGACGAAGAGGCTGGTTGAGGTGAAGGACTAGTAGTAGGGCACCAGTGCCGCGGTGTTGCTTTCCCAGTGGCTCCCCAATTAGGACACTTACTTCTATAAATACTCTAGGCTCTGCAAAATGGGTCACATGTCTCCCTCTCCTCCTTCCTTCCGTATGTCTCTCTCAAACTCCTCTCGCTGTCTTTCCACCCATCTGTCTGTCCATCTCCAGCGAGGCCTTCAAGCCTGTCTGAAAGCTGCCGGATGGAGACTGTGAGGTGGAGTTTAGGAAGAAGGTGGAGTGGGAGAGAAATTTAGTCGGAGCCATTTTTATTAACTTAGGTGTGTTAGATAGTTTGTAAAAGTATTTTTTTTTAAACCAAGATCAGTTTATTTTAATAGGTTAGAAGAATTATTTAGATGTGTTTTTGGAAATGTTTATTACTCCCTCAATGTGGATGAGACAGATTTTAGAATTTGAGAGGGTTAAAAGTTTTTTTTGTGTGTGTTTTGCTTTAATTGGTGAACTGATGTGTGTATCTCTAAGCAAATGGACTCCAGAAAACCTAAGGACACTTTTTTGAGGTGCTAAATTATTGTTTTGATGAATGTAAAAGACGCAAAATCATTATCTCATCAAATATTTTAATCAAGTAAAATCTTTCTTAAACCATAATGTAAATCATCTTGGATCCTAGTTTAAACAGAAATTAGATAACTGGTGTCACTTGTCCATTGTTTATTTTGTCTTAAATTAAGATTAAAAATAAAGTTTTTTACATTAAATATATAATTGTCACCGCAACAGTTGGATTAAGGTGATCTTTGGTATATGAATGCTTTAATAATGTCTTATGAAGTCCAACGCCATTGTGATTTATATTCACGGGGGGGGGGGTTGTGACCTGGTCTGGCTGGCCGGAGGAATTCCCATTGGTTTACTGTGATTTACAGTGCATTACTTTGACTTCCACTGGCTTATATCTGTGCTGCATTTGGACTCAGAAACGTTGACTCATACTTTTCATTCACATTTGCCTGGTCCCTTTTGCTGGGATGGAATTGGATAAAACAACTCTGATTACCTGTTTATCTATTGACTGATTTGTGTCCTTATGATTCTTATGATTGATTTAATAACATATAACTCTGTTTAATAGTTTGTTGTTCTGCATTCTAACTGTTGCCGCCTCTTGGCCAGGACTCCCTTGAAAAAGACGTTTTTAATTCTCAAAGGGATTTTATACTGCCTAAATGACACTTTAACACATTGTTTTATTGTTTTTGTTTTTTAAGTTAGCATCAACACCATTAGTCATCATAATCAATGCAATAAAGACTACTTCTGCATGGATCAGGACTGAGTTGCTATGACACAGGAGCCTGTTTAGAAATTCAGTAAAAATCACTGGCGACCTGACTAGGGGCCCATTGTAAGGTGGAGTTAGGCGCCAGCAGACCCCGACGACCCCACAGGAGATTATGGATAATGGATGGATAGATGGATGGATGTTAAAAAAAATCACGGGATGTGGATGACATTTTCAGGGAAAAAACAAGGAAGATCATAAATCACTAACAACGTGACCAAGTAAAGAGAAAGCGTGACGACTGAAAAAGAAGCAGATCACCATGACGTAAAGGCTGGAAGATGTCATTTAGTTTGAATTCTTCATCTCTTCCTGGTCTTCCATTCTTGGTCTCTCGCTTTCTCCCTGGGGTCTCTTCAGCTCCCTCCACCCCCTCCCCACCCTCTCCCTGCTCCAATCCTCCTCTCTGTTGGTGAATTTGCATGCGTGATTATGTAACGGGGAGAGCAGTCAGCCTTCATCCTGCTGCACTTGTAAAATGAGACGCTGCCATAGAGGAACAGTCGCAACCCACCTCCACCACCGCCATCCCCTCTCGTCATTCCTTTTAGCACGTTTGACCTTATGCTGCTCCGGACACTCTTGGTCTTTTGCTTTAACCGTGAGGTTTTTACTGCTGCATCATTGCTAGGGATGATCTGAAAATAGAAGAAAAAAATAAAGGTAGTTGTGTGGACACATTTTCAGACATCATTTTATGGATTCATTTCGCAATATTGCCCCCTGCAGTATTTCCCTTCACTTGCCACCTTCCGGCAAGGCATTAGTCGTGCTGGTGCATCAGTGCAACGTGTGAAATGACTGAAGCAGAACAGGGGGTTGAATCCAACCCACCGCTGTTGCGCCTCTGAGCCAGCACGAATGGTAGCCTCAGAGCCAGACTGATAAGCACGTGTGAAGTGGGAGGCTGGGAGTGAGGCATGTTAAGCTTCAAAGCATCAGTTCTGATGAACAGGGGTGCACCGATGATTTGGAAACCGTCTGATTAGATCGTGCAGCTGTGACGATCACCGTGATTTTTCTCTTATGAAGGATATTTTAACCTATTTAGTGGATCACTCACATCTTATTTGGCACAAGCCACGAAAGGCTAACACAACAGGTACAATAGCCGTGCAAACACCTATTGTATCTTTAGTATTGATCTTTCTTCTGGGAAATGCTTTGGCTTTTTGGAGACCTAAACAGACAATAAACACACCAAACCCTGCACAAGCAACAGGCATGCGTGATGTTCAAGTACTTAAAAGAATGTGACTGTGACCCCATTTGAGCCGTTTATAGCCTCTGTGTTCGATCAAACTCTACCTAGAGGTTTTGATCAGTCTACTAGCAGATGGGTGACTCTTTTCATAAGGCATGGGGGACTAAAAGTCTTAAAGGTCTTCAAACAGTATTTATTTGCATACATTTGACTGCACTGCAAATATATATATATATATATATATATATATATATATATATATATATATATATATATATATATATATATATATATATATATATATATATATATATATATATA
>JAVLVB010000467.1:472430-495860 GCA_032876305.1 Orestias chungarensis
AATCCTGCAAAAGCGTTTTATGCCGTTTTTTACTTTTACAAAAGCCAATTTCACTAAAAGGCAATACAAACTAGTGCATATTTGTAAAGATGATTCTTTTTTGGTGAAATTAAGTAAAGTGTTGGCAGAGAAAAGACTTGGTTAGCGCACATAAATGCTGCCTTCTGCAACCGCATCTTTTTGAACTTTGCAGCCAATGACTGCTTGTTAAGATCTTTTTATTCTGCTGTTTTATGTATTTCTTGGCAGACCAGCTATAAAGGGTCAGTATCTTTGTATGATAGCCTGATCTGGTGGATACAGCCCAGATTACATTTTGTCAGAGATGACTCCTTCCACAATGTTAATGCACTGCCGTCCTTCCTCCTTGCATCAGCTGTCCGAGCTCAGGTCTTCTTTAGCTGCTCCTTGTCACCCTTGACCATGAGTGTAGGGCAAAATGGGTTGGCTTTCAGAGGTGTCAAGTAGCGAAGTACAAATACTTTGTTACCTTACTTAAACAGAAATGTTGAGTGTCCATAATCATTTTTCAGACAACTTTTTACTTCTACTCCTTACATTTTCACGCAATTATCTTTACTCTCCACTCCTTACATTTTGAAAATAGCCTCTTTACTTCTAAGAAAAAAATAACTTATCCAGATATATCGCGCCATCCGAATAGAGCGAATTCAAATGTGGTCAGATATCCTATTCGTTTGTAAGCGATTCATCCCACCTGCACAGTGCGCACGAGCAAACAATGACCCAACCGAGCAGCACCAGCGAGGAGGTTCAAATTTTCCAACATTAAGACTTTACTAAAACATGACTCATTATGGCTTTTTGAAATATTTTGTGATTGAGGAAGGTGGTAAGTTTAGACCCCCGTTGCCTGTTCCAGGTTTTTGTCTTTTATTGTATTTTTTTCCCCTCAGTTACTTTTACACTTTAAGTAGTTTTGAAACCAGTACTTAGCTTTTACTTAAGTATAAAGCTTGAGTTCTACAGAAGTATTTTTAAACCCTAGTATCTATTCTTCTACTTGAGTAATACATGTGAATACTTTTGAAACCCCCAAGAAAGCTCCTCAGCCTGATGAGATTAAAACAAATCATTTTAGGCGACGTGCAAAACTATAAGTTAAGCAAAAGAAACACGGCACTTTTTCAGCGCCGACCTTCCACGGGTTTCCCAGAGCATAGCATCCTCAATCACCCCATAGCTTCGTGCACACAGACTTGCCGAAGATTTTCCGCTTGATGCCCTTGCTGGTGCAGCCTTCATTGATGGAGAAGAAGTGAGCAAGGTTCAAGCTGAGTCTGCAACCAATTTGCCCTTCCGTCAGAGCCACTGTCCAACCTTCTGTAGCAAAACAAAAAAAAACAACCTTAATCACCTAATTCCAGAAGTATTCAAAGTCAGTCCTCAGGGCTGTTGTCATGGACTTTTTAGATTTTTGCCTGGTTCAGGACTCCTGAATGAGGTGGTGGTTTATCACCAGGCCTCTCTGGAACTTGAAGGCAAATTAGCACATCTGATGCGCAGGGCGCAATCATGAAGCTGCAGGACAAACTGATATAAGGGAGTGGATTCAAGCATGAAAAGACCTGGAAAAATGAAATGGTGAAGAAGGATCTCAATGAAGCAAATATCATGTCCTCTTAGGGGTATTTGAAAAGAAATAGTATCAGACAACAATGTTTAAGCAATTTAGGCCAATAAAAATACAATACGGTTTATAAAAGAGTTGGAAAAGAAAACGTTGCTAGTCTGGTCATATTGTTTCTCGTAACAGTCCTATGTCAACCGTGTGCACAGAACTTAGGGCTATTTATTGCCTCTGCGTCCCTCCAGGTGCTGTACGAGCCTCCAGCATCTTCCCCATCCTGAGTGTGATCCTTCTCTTCATGGGGGGGCTCTGTATCGCCGCCAGTGAATTCTACAAGTCGCGCCACAACATCATCCTCAGCGCCGGCATTCTGTTCGTCTCTGCAGGTATGTGTGGAGGAGGAGGAGGAGGAGAAGGAGTGAGGAAGGGATGAACTGAAAGGGTGGAAAAGACTTACTAAGGATGAATAACTGGCTAAGAGAAAATGAGAGTTAAGATTTTCTTACATCAAAAGGCACAGCAATATCAAAGCAATCAATATAAGATGGAAAACAATCTATGTCACATCACAGCTTAAAAATACCTGAACCAGATATAAATGAAAAAAAAAAAAAGCAGCACCGATGGTTGTCTTGTTTTTTCACGCACATGTCACAAGTGTCTCAGGATGAAGCAGTGCAGACAACCAGAGGGCAAGTTGCCGTTTTAATGAACACTTTCTCGTCCTACTATGTGCTACGTTTCTAGGCCGTGGCCTACTGCGCTGCACTACATAACTAGCTCTCCTCCAACTTGAGAAATCCGTGTTCTATCATTTTTGCTGCGTCTGTCTCTCACACCCTGTTGCTAGGCTCAGAGGAGACCACTGGGATAGCGCTCTAAAAATAATGTGTCCCTGATACTCGTTTGCTTTGATCCATCTCAATCAGAAAGAGGGAGCAAGGATTAAACTAGTACATGTTAAGAGTATAACACTAATAAATAAACAATTCGGAGAGGGAAGAGATGCAATTGTAATGTTAGGCTTGTACGTCACACGGATATAACATCACATATGCTTCAATCCTTTTATCATAGTAGTATGCAGTAATGTAGAAAGTATTCGCTGAATTAATTACAACGGCGGTCAGACTTCACTCCTATTGGGGCCATTTCAAACCTACAATTACAAAATCCTCATTAGTGCATACAGGTCGTCTGACTGTCGCAGAATGAGATTTAGTCATGTTGTCATCGCTAATTAAATCCGCGTAAATTTCTGTGTCGTCAAATTGCAAGGCAGATGTGCAATTGTGTGGAAAACAAGGATAACAAGGATTCTGTTTTGCTAAGTACTTGATGTTTGAAAGCCGTTGTTTTCTCTTTTCTATTTTGGAAAACCTTCAAATATATAACATAAAATTGCTATTGTATAATGGAAACATGTTTAAGGTTTATGAATACTTTGTGTGTATTTGTATAAAAAGGAAGGATGACATGGTAAGACTGTTTACAAAGACATTAGCACAGACATCTTAAAACTGTGACCATGTCATTTGCTTTTTAAAGAAATTCGTTTTTTTTCCTCAATTTATTAATCTCATGTTTTATTTTTCAAATTCCCTTTCAGGACTGAGCAACATTATAGGAATCATTGTATATATATCGGCCAATGCCGGTGACCCCTCTAAGAGTGACTCCAAGAAAAACAGCTACTCGTACGGCTGGTCCTTTTACTTTGGTGCCCTCTCCTTCATCATGGCCGAAATGGTGGGTGTGCTGGCAGTGCACATGTTCATCGACCGCCACAAGGAGCTGCGGGTTGGAGCACGGGCTGCAGACTACCTCCAAGGTGCCGCCATCACACGCATTCCGAGCTACCGCTATCGCTACCGACGCCGTTCGCGCTCCTCCTCCCGCTCCACGGATCCCTCGCACTCTCGCGAGGCATCTCCGTTGGGCCTGAAGGCCTTCGGGACGCTGCCTTCCACCGAGCTGTCTATGTACACGCTGCCCAAGGGCCAAACGGGCACCCCGACAGCCACCTATAACTCGACGGAAAGGGACCACAACTTCCTACAGGTCCACAACTGCGTTCAGAAGGACCTCAAAGACTCTGCGGCCAACCGGCGCACTACGCCTGTATGAAAACGAAAGACGGACCATAGATGCTGGCGGGGTAGAGAAGCAAACGCAAAATATCGAAGCAAAGAAGGAGAAAACGAGCAGAGAAGCGTTTGAACAGAATAGATTGGGGTCCGGTTGCTGGAGGGGGCGTGGGAGGTTCTGAACTTTTCAGATAATCATTGAGTCTATGGTTAAAAGAAAAACAAGAAGAAAAAAAACAGCAAAGAAGTAAAAATGAATAAAAATAAGAAAAAAGAAACATGCATGATTTTCCCATGAACGATGTTTAAGAAGTTTTAAACATGTTTGAGGGGCTGATAATTCAGGAGGGGGGTGTCTGGGGTCGGTGGCTGTCTCAGGGCTGTGGATCCATGGAGTGGTAGGCTGGGCCAGACGGCCTTTTCAAAGGGGATTTGTTTTCTTTCTGTTCATTTCTTTTTCCTAATCTACACAAATTGGGCACACTGTTTGCCCCTATGGCCCAGCCTATGAAACTGCCATTGCATACCATACCACAAGCCCTCTTACACACACACACACACACACACACACACTTCGTGAACTCCCATACACCCCGCTCCTTTGTTGAGTTGCTGTTTCCTCTTGATTTCGTTCTTTAATCGCATTAAACTGTGAACCACTGCGGTTTGGTATTCAAGCAGGGAGTAATTCAGGCCGCAAACAAATTAATAAAGGGAAAATAAATTACCACTGATTCCATATAAATACATATGTTACTATATCATGACTAGCTTTTCCTGGTGCAATGAAGTCTCCACAAGAGAGAGGGGGGGTAAAGTAACTTAACAGTTACTGTATTAAAAACTAAAGTCATCTTGGAAACTGAAACTATGTAGGATCCAGCATGACTGGCTCATATGTTTGAGTTATTGCAATTGGTTAGTATTAGACACATTATCACATTTTTTATGATAAGAAATTAAAAAATATATATATATATATTTATGAAGTCCACCAAAACGACCCTGGTCGTCATATTTGTTCAGGGTTAACAGATGAAACATTGAGGGTTTTTATTTATTTTTTATTTATGTATTTATTTATTTGCCCCCCTTGAAGGGTTAGAGAGTAGATGAACTGTGGGCAAGAAATACATTTCTCTGCAAACTTGAAGACGACTGTGGACAATGAAACTCCACTACTGCCAAAGACACGAGGTAGTTGGTTGAGAGAACACAGCTACCAGCGAGCTGACGTGAAGTGACTCCAAAAAAAATAAAGGACTGAAACAACAACAAAAAAAGAACAGAAGTATCAACTTACATGCATGCTGATCAAAATCATCAAATCTGCTTTTAAGGAAACCTATCTTTTTAACAATTAGACTATGGTACGAGTAAGGGCAGTGGAAAAGTAGAAATAACTGTTACAGAACTGTGTCTCTTCCATTTTTCTTCCTGTTTTGTTTTTTTTTGGGGGGGGGGGGGCTCACTGGTTTGGAGTTGGGACTTTATTTTTACTTATTTATTCATCTATTTATTTATTTTTGCTTGGAACAAAAACAAAACTTTGGGAAATGTATCTGCTCTGTTTTTTAAGCGAAGCAAATCTTGCCTTTTCTTTTCACTTTGCTTTTCATGATTAAGTTCAACTCAAATACGGCCTTGGTTTTTCTTTTTCTTCTTCTTCTTCTTCTTCTTCTTCTTTATCGGTTCTCTTGCTTATTTGGTTTAACATTGTGTTGTGTGTAAATGAGAATATATATTTAAAAAGAAAACAAACAACAACAAAAAAAAAGTCTACCATCTTTCAGGGTGCCAAAACTGAATGATTCTGAACTTGGATGCTTCAAGTCCTGATGACGAATAAAAATTCACCCCTCCCCTGTAAGAAACTGGATGAGTGTGTTGTTTGCATGCTTACAAATGACAGTGAAGTAGCTGTGTTGTGTAATCGCAAAAGAACAAAACCACACACGTCTTGTCCTTCCGCTTACAAAACAATGAAGCGAGATTTACTTATTACAGTAATAAGTAAAAATACATTAGATTCTCAGTGTTCTAGGACAATTTTGCTGATGACAGCAGTTCGAAACATTCAGTTTCCTTTGACCTGCAATGGCCGCAGAACTTCGTCCTCAAAATTAAAGATCTCATTTTGACTGCAAATTTTTGATACCTAAAGAGAAATGTATCATCTTTGAAAAAGATAGAAATATTTAATATTAATTAGGTAACCCTTATTCATATTTAAAAATGTAGAGTTGCTAATTTAGATTTTTAAAGCTTTGTGGTAAAATGGAGAACTTGGACTTCGTTTTTGGGCATTTTGAAGCGTCGCATTAGAACCGATTAAGGGAAACGGCAACATCCTCGATTTCTACCCCAGAATTTGACGCTCGCTTGAGGTTGGTTTTGGCTTTTCCAAAAGATTTTACTTTAGCTTCCGAAAATCTCATCGCGTACAAGCTTTCCGTGTACAGCGCAAGGACCGGCTCGTCAGAAATGATGGGTCATCCCGGTCCTAAACCCGGCTTATTTGATATGCATTTCACCATTCTACCCTTCAGCAGTACACTTCATTTCGTCGACAAATCGTCTATCTATAACCTTGAAATACTCTCCATCGCTCTGTGTGCATATTGAATGACAGCAGGCAAATCCAATTGAGCTATTCCCTGTGTTATTGTATTCAGATATTCTTTCCCTTTTAATTTATTTGAGTGTTTTTTGTCCTCTTTCCGCACACACAAACGGGACACATCAAATTCATTCACTGATAACCAGGTTTCCCTGCGTCAACATTAACCGGACGACTAGGCGCCAATTCTGTTTACTCTAACAAGATTCAGCTGAAAATGACATAAAATATATACCAGAAAATCTGTTAAGAGTAACATGACATAAAACTTGTACATCTAACGTGTCCGGTAAATGTTTTGTGTGACTGGTTTAATCATTTGGACACAGATCTCTTCTTGGAATAACTAGGTAAATGTTGGGGAACTTTAGTTTTTTTGCACGCAACTTGTTTTTTTAAAGGTTGCAGGAGAACATTAGCAGTGATTACAAAGGTTAAAGAAAATACATGCTAGTGCAATCATTTTTATTTATTACAGGAGGGGTATGAATTCTACATTTACTTCAAACCGATAAGTCCTGACATTTGTTGAAAGGTGAGCTCCTTGTTCTTCAGCTCATAGGTCTGTTCTTGACCTATAAGCTGCCGTCGCCACAACAAATGTGCTTATCTTGTGCCTCAATGCACCACCTGGGTCAGCTGTCAGTCAAGCCGGCCAGGCCAAAGACTTGGATAAGTATGGATCATTTCAAAAAATGCTGCATAACACACTATATATAAATCCAGGCTGGCTATGTTGAATTTCATTTTGTTTCATTTTAGTTTTCTCAGTCATCATCATGAATAACAACCCTCTCTCCATGGCCGTATCCCTGTCGATTTTAATCTGCAGAATCTAGCTTTCAGTTTTATTTTTACATTTACAAGCTGTTTAGTGTTGTTTCAATAGAAATATCTATCTGTTTAACATCAGCCCCACAATCCTGCGTGCATCTTTTCTGCCATTTATTTCTCCATCTGTCGCCAACCTTTTTCTCTTTCTCCCTCTGTGTCCTCCCCCGGTGTGAAGATCAGAGAGGCTGCCATGTCTCTCTGCAGCACTGCTGTGATCACTGGAGGGAGGAGAGGGAGGAGGGAGTTGCAAGGAGGAAGCAGCTATGCACCCTGACTGAAACGGTGTCGCACTGCCTCCGTCCGGCACGGAGGTTCTCAGTGATTACTGTTTGACTGTAGTCACGTGTAAAGTCAATAGTGTGTGTTTGTTGCATAATTGTTTCGTTTAAAAGGGAAAAAAAAGAAGACCAAAAGAAAGGCTTTTCGTGTTTTCAGCACACATTTTTTTTTGGGTTTGTTTTTCGTTGAGAAAATCCAGTTTCCTTCATAAGTCGCCTAACTTGTAAGAAGCGTACATGTGTGTAATCTCTATAGAAAAAACATGGCGCAGTACGTCAGGCATTACCTAAAATGAAAACTAGTAGGATGGTGGAATCAAACACAGGAAGAACAAAAACTCTTAGAGGCTGCACATGACTTAATACTGTGGGGCCTGTTTACTAGACATGGAGCCAGAACTAGAATGTGCACTCACTACATTTTCAGCCAGGAGGAAAATAACAAAGTATAACCATAAAAGAACAAGCAGATTTTGAAAGCAAAGATGTTACAGAGCTATTAAAGACTTCTTAAGTCAGCTACTTTGATCAAGAGTTGCAGTAAACAATACATATTTCACTCCAATGGTTTCCGATCATACAGCGCCTTATAGAGTAACAGCATAACATGAAATGATCTCGTGTTACGAACAGGTTTTTATTCTTGTAGTATTTGGATTTTCTTTCATAGTTGGTCAACACCAGTAACAGTGGCTCGCCAGCATGGACAACATTGTGATTTCAAAGGTGGGGGCTTGAGTATTTTTTAGCTCTTTGAACTCACCAATAGGTGGTCACGTGGTTCATGTAGGTCCGAATAGGTCCAAACATCTCATCCCGGTAAGTCAGTTTGAACGGCTTCTGGTGCGAAAACGACTTTTTCTCTCCATAAGTTTACTTACCTAACATGAGAGTACGGCCACAGTGTTAAATAACGTACAAAAACCTTAACAGAAGAAAAAAATACCCATTATAAAATGGAAAATATGTTGCTGTATATGTTTTGATTGAAGACCTGGGATGAAGGTTTACCTTTTGTAGAAGACATAATTGTTATAATTTTTGCTTTCATGCAAACTTAGTTGATTGTGCTTGTAGTCTGAGAACTTTTATTTATAATTCACTGATAAAAAATATTCATTTAATTGAAAGCGTTTCACGCGGACCAGCCGGCGCAGCTGCTGGTAGAAGCCCACGCGGGCGTGACACACCGAGAATGCACTACCAATGCTGGAACTGCTGGTCTTTTGAGCTATCAGCAGCTCCATTCTTCTTTCTATGGAAGTCAATGGGAGTGTCCGAACTCATTCTATGGCGCTGATTGTAACGTTAGCTTCTAATGAGTGACGTTGGAGACGGCCAATCACTCAAGAGATCCAAACAACATAGAGCCAATCAAGTCCTGGTGGCCGGTCTAAACTCAGAGAAGCGTGCTTCAGCTTGAGCGGTTGTTTTCCGCTTGGTCCAAGTGCTGACAATTTTACTGTTTTTGGAGAGTCAAAAATGGATCCGACATTTGAAAAAGTGCGGGGAACATGTCCACTCCACCCCCCCAAAAAAATTACGTCCGTGCTCGCCAGATACAGTTGCAGTGATCTAATCTACTAAAAATGAAAAAGAATGGCACGGTTTTCTTCTGGCAACGCCAAAATACAAGATTGTGAACAATCAGGATTGCTATAACAAGCATTTTGTTTCTCTCCATTGTCTCATCATCTGCCTCGGCAACCTTTGGTGGACATAAAGATGAACTTAAACATGTAAAATGCAGCACATTATAGTATCCTTATGAGCATACAATAAAATAATACGATTTTTTGGGAATATTTGCATAAAGGATCAAATACGGGCCCTTTTTGTTAAAAACAAGGCAAAGATGACTATGTTCTAATCGTCTTGAGTTTGCAAAAGTCTTGTCTGTGTGATGCATACGTAATAGTACGACTACTTCACAATCTCTCAATGCCTCCTCTAACGTTTTACAGGAATGAATTTAAAGATAAACTGTTATATTAAAGAAAAAAACAATTAAACATTATTAAGGATACAGATACGACTACTAATCTTTTGTATGCTAAAAACACTTGGGCTAAAGCAATTAATATAGTGCAAACCAATTGTATTGAATCCTTTGAATTCATTTACTGCTACGTGATTCCCTTATAACAATTGCATAACCTTTCTCCAATGGCAAACAGCAATTAAGTTAATCTTCTTGGTTGTCATGGCTGTTAGATTGGAGGCATTACAGCTAATTATTACATTCTGTGGTTCAGACAGAGGGATGACAGACTTTTTTTTTTGTTTCTCCTTGTTTTAGGAACAGCTGTTGTTGCCTTCCACACCTGCAATTACCAAGCTTTTTTAGGTCAGGGACTGTTTGAGGCTATGGAACAAGCTGTGCTGGGTACACACACACACACACACACACACACACACAGAAATACAAAAACCAGCAAAAGGGTCCGCGGTTACGGTCAATTAAAAAATCCACAACATTCATTTTGTTCTTGTTTTTACTGCTCTGACGCGATGATATAATTCCGTGTTCGCAACAAGAGACACTTTCTGAAGTGCTCCGGCTGCTCATTCCATCTCACCCTGTTCCCTCTCAATTTTAACAGTCAGAACACAACAAGGCAATTATAGGAAGCTTAGAAAAGTTGCTGAGTCTTTGTTTTCTTATTTAGGAAGAAAAACTCTGAAAAACAGAATTGAAAACTCCATTTTTACACCGACTGTTTTTGTACAAGCTGTACAAAAAAAAAAAAAAAGATTACCTGTAATAATGTTATCGGTCTGGAAGAACTCATTCTAGAAACGTTCAATCTGGTTAATCTCTGAGTTGAGAGGAGATGACGGGCATCGCTTTTGTAAAGTTCAGATGAGAAAGCTGAGTTCAGTTTCTGTAGGGACACACGTTTCTGACACACATGCATGTTTTCGGACAGGAAAAGCCAAAAATATGACTGTGGCGGAGTTGTTGTGATGGTCTGATGCCATGTTGTGGTGTCTGGACCTGGAAGACTAACAGTGGCAAACATGAATATTGGTGTCGACCAAAGCCTCTCGAAGGAGAATGTCTGCCAACCTGAAGATTGCCCCGATTCTAAGGGAGGAATCAAAAAAAAAAAAAAAAAAAAAGCTAGTCCACCACTGAATGGTTTTAAAATGACAAACCAAAGACTAATCTATGGGCTAAATTTGGAAACTGTTTTACAAAACTGAGCGTTGGACTGCTGGCCACTAGACATCCCTCCAGCAGGCGTTTCCGACGTAAACGCGAATTGTTGCCATCTGCGTTCGACTAGTTTTGCCTGACGCCAGGCCCCGGATGCGTGGCACGACAACTGTCATTGAAAAACTGAATCAGAATGGAGACAAGCGAAACTGAAAAGTGAGAATGAATTGAGGAGCAGATTTTTTCGATACAATTAAATACGGTTTTGATTTTATTGTCATACACATTCAAACCAACAGATTCAATTTCAGATTGGTCTGTTCAGAATCATATTTTAAAAGCAATTCTTCAAAATGATCAATTCAGGTCCAAATTGAATGATTCACATTCAGATAAGGATTAAGCAACATTAGTCACATGAAATTCTCTTTGCATGGACGTGGATTTGGAACATGGTATAAAATGTGTGATCACACGGTCCATGTTGTGATTGTAACTTGAAACGCATGAGCAAGGTACTCCGTCGCACACAGGAGAGTGGGACCACTCCCTGTGTTTTACATTTGTGAATAAGCTCTAGAAGCTGTTCCGCTCCTCCTGCCTGAGTACTTGCATTGACTTCGCTGCCTTAAGGCCTCCTTCTGCTTTAAACGCTCCGTTTCCACCCCAGTCTGCAATAAATGACCTATGTTTGCATCCCAGGTTTGTCGTCATGGCAGCTGAAACTCCCGCAGACCTGTAAACATGTCTGGGACGATGCAGTTAGCCTGGCGGGAGGTCTGGTGCCTGGTCTGATCCAAGACAACGTAACCTGCATACAGACCGGAGGGGGGATCTGCAGGTTAGCTACTTAACCGACTAAAGACTGTGGAGATGATGGAGGAGAACTGTACTTCTCCGTTAGTTTACTTTAGTTGTTGTCA
This sequence comes from Orestias chungarensis, assembly GCA_032876305.1. NCBI lineage: Eukaryota > Metazoa > Chordata > Actinopteri > Cyprinodontiformes > Cyprinodontidae > Orestias > Orestias chungarensis. The sequence continues at coordinate 483,924 of JAVLVB010000467.1, forward strand.
AATTGGATAAAGTGATTTGTTAGTACCATAAATATGGTCTATTATGTAACAAAATAAGATGTAACAACAAATAAAAGACAGGCTTGAACTGGCCCCGCCCTCCTTCGAGAGGCGGCAGCTTGGTCTGAGAGTTAGAGAGACAACAAAAACATGGCTGTGACCCGGTTTGAATGGGAGGACGCCAATGAGAACGGTGATCACTGGGTGTTAGAGCCACACTGCAGACAGAACCAAAAATATATATATGTATATATATATATATGTATATATATAAAATAACAACAAGGCAATAGAGCAGGCGATTCAGACAGCAAGCTGTAGAAAAACTGAGGGCAGGAGATATAGGTAAGTAGTTCTTTGAAGCCTCGTTGACATTGCTTGTTTTAAATTATATTTATTATTTATATTATATTATATTTATTTTAAATTATACTAGCTGTAAAAAAAAAAAAAAAAAAAATGACTTTGCTATCTGATCTGATAGCAAAGTCATTTTTTTTTTTCGTGAAACATCACCAGCTCCTTTATTTGACCCTCATTCACAACAAAGCTATCAGAACGCTTTGTCTGTGTTGTTGGTAGAAAATATTTTTTTTCTCTCTTAAAACTAAAATGTCCCTCCATTACGGGAGATCTCGACCGTTCCGAGCTTCGCGGAAGGTCTGTGCGACTGCGCGGTGAGGAGAAAGGCGTCTAGCCCGGTCCCAGGTTCTGGTTGATCTCGCGCCGATCCTGGTAGAGAGAATAGAAGGACTGGGCTAAACTGAGGAGCGGCGCATCGCAGTTGTCCATCTCTTTCTGAAAAAAAAAGAAAATAATAATAATAATCATCATAAATCAACATGATCCCAATGAGCAAATCCTGAAATATCACTGTGAGATGAATTAACAACGGACCATTTAGAGGATAACAGCAGGATGTTTGTTTTGTTGTGTTGTTTTTAAGCTTAACTCACAGCCGATGTCTCGTGATATTCCAGTCCCTGGCTTTCGGCCCAGTCTTTGGCCACAGATGCTTGGACTTCCCTTCTGCCAGACAGATCTGATTTGTTGCCCACAAGCACACCTGGACGGTAGACATTTGCACACATTTGAAAATAACTGCAGCGTTTACAACATGTACATCAAGACAGCCTGGCACCTGCTGGTTAAACATGTATGCAGTCGTATTCAGTAAACGTCAGATATGCATTCGGTTGAGGTTTGTTTAATAGATTAAATGTCTGTTGTAACATTCTAATCTTAAATTGTGTGTCTTCGTCAGCTCTAAGCAAGAAATTATCACAATTGGAAACATGGATCTGTGTGGAATGAATCAATATGATGTGTTTGATTTAGGAGGGATTTAGTTCCTGAAGTGAATAAACCTTCTGATAACATTCACATTTATTGAGAGAGACTTGATATTTTTTGTTTAGTACATAAAACAACAAAAACAGCTGCATGAAGTGATCCGTGATGCAAGATATTCACCGGTTTGACAATCAGTGAACGTGAAACATGATTAAAATGATGGTGGACATTTTTTAAACACAACTGAACGTGACTTTATAACTAGGTCTGTAAGAACAGAAACTGCGTCATAGCGCTTAACAACCAGTACAAGAAAGAGCATAAAAGCATTAAGAACTCAAAGACAGACTAATCGATCCTTTTTAATAACAATCGAAGGCCAGCGAATCCACGTGTTTGTTAAAATGATGAATGTTCTGAGGTGGAGCAGATTTAATGCGGAGAACAGAGGCGGCAACGGCAAATGTACCTCACATCTATTTCTCCCCCCCTCGTCTTTTAGTGATTCTTACCTGGTACATGGAGGCCTTTGCAGTGGGCGTGCACTCTGTCCATCCAACAGCTGCAGTTAGCGAAGGACTGCCCATTGGTCAAATCAAACACCAGACACAGCAAAGAAGGCTCGCCCCACTGTTACAAGGGAAGGGGAGGAGCGGCTGTGAGTCGTACGGCGGGAGATGGCAGCGACATCATGTCCCTGTGATTCACTCTTAACTCTGTGTTCAAACGAATAACAGCGGAGTGGCTGTTTGTCTACGGGGACGTGAGGGTCTAGATGAGTAGCTTCGTACTTTTTTTGTTGTTTTTTAACGCTAATATGAAAACAGAGGAATCCAAAAAAGAAAAAAAGGCCTCTGACCATTTTTTCGCAGCCTTCCGCTAGAGTCTCCTTCCCTGCAGAGTCTAAGATGTAGAGCTCCTGGAAAAGGGAAAGGACAGAGGGGAAAAGAGAAAAATGGGAGCACAGGTGTTTCACACAGAGATGTAGTCAAATTACACAGTTTAACATTCTTTTTTTCACCGTTGCGAGGAGATGCATCCTGGCCTCCAGCCTGGCTTTACTGCGTCCTGCGTACTGATAAGGAACTAACAATGTTACGTGTCTAAAGTAAACCTTCTCCATGAGTGATGGTTTAAAAGCTCTCAGCCTTAAACCCCCTATGATTTTTAGAGGCTTTTAAAATAGAAAAGACTCCAGCACGGCCCCCTGGGTACCTTAAATGCGTCCCGCCGACGAATGGTAATGTTATGGATTAATCAATAAAGTCGCCTCTTGTTGAAATTCTTGGTAATTCAGCATATTCATAAGCACTTCAAGTCAAGTTCAAACCTATGCTAACAAAAGCATCTCCTAATTAAACAAATGTAATAAAGTGGTATGCATTATTACTTATTAAAGGATCTGCTGTGAGCTCCAGCAAATAGCTTTTCAGGCAAATGCAGCCTAAAGCGGTTTTGGGCCGTTGACTCTTTATTATTATTATTATTATTATTATCATCATTATTTCAAGGCTTTGTATAGCAGCTGTATAGCAATTTTTTTTGTAGTTGTCTTAGGTAAAGCATGGGCCATTTGTGGATCAGGGCTCAGCAACCTTTACAATTATTTGAGGCACTTTTCCCACTCAGTCCAGCGAACTAAACTTGTCTACAGCCACAAAAGCAACATGGTGGATTTGAAATTAAGCAGCTTGTTTTCAATAATACCCCTTTTGTAATATAGCAAATTGGATTTGCTTCATTGAATTTTTAAATTAATGAACAATACTTCTTTTCTGAAAGCATAAAAAAAAATACAAAAAATCACAAACTCCAGGACAGACAGACAGTAAATAAATAATACATGTCATCAGGAAACATTTCAAAATGTGGTTTGAGAACAACAGAGTCAGAGGTCCAAGGATTTTAAAGACACGCGCTCGGATTGTGAGAAGTTCCAACATGCGTCCCGCAGCAGTACACAGTTGAAAAAACAAAACAAAAACATAATTGTTTCAATTACTTGACCGCAATTCTGTCCCTAAAGTTCTTCAGTTCAACAAGAACATTAGTTTGAATTTTAGATCTGACTTCCTTGTATTTTTTAGGGCTGACGTCCCAAAATGACCTTTTTCGCAGTTAATGTTAAAAATCTAATTCCAGTCGCCAGCAATAAAAAAAAATATCTCTGTGCATCTCTAGCTGTAATTTCTCAAATTGGTTTTTGTTTTGCTTTTTTATTAACAATTTGGTTCATTTGAGGGGTTAATAATAAAGAAACACGTGACAGTTTTAAGAATTCACACATTCATTATTGGCTTACCACAGAGTCGTTGGTTTCTGGGATGTTGACGCATTTCGTCGCCAGCTCTACTCCTGCAGTCTGGCGAACAAACAAATAAACAAAGAACAAAACAAACATTCGGTCACCTCATAGATGGGTTCGTTCAAATGGAATTAGAAGCTGAAAAAGAGAGAGAACAAAGGAGCAAAAAAAACAACAACCCAACAACCCTGTTGTCTTTGCGCACAGCATCACAACAAACTGTCTGCGGCTGATTTACGGTCCGCGTCGACACAGAGACATCACTAATTTTCCGCTCGATTTGGCTTGGATGCAAATTCGCTACCTTTGGTGCGGAGATCCTCGCCAGACCCTCCGGTGCCGCGTCTCATTTACTTCGTGTCCGAATCTCAATAACGTCTCAAATAAAGACGAATGCACGAGAAAGAGGAGTGTGAGCTTAACACAGCCCAGCAGCAGTAGGCTGTGTGTGGCGAGGCCTCGCCGTTTACAGTCTGGTGAAGGTTCCTTCACGTATACCAACGACGATGCATGATGCAAAACTGGAAATGAATCAACTGGAAAGCTTTTAAGGCTGTTTTTCGGCACCGACGTGCTTATAAAGGGATACGATCAAAAATGTAACGAGCCACTGGCAACGGAACAAAAGGGTGGGGAAAAAAATGAGTACAAATAGCAAACGAGACGTGTTTTAAACTCAAAATAACAAACTTTGCCCTACTCAAATTTCCATACTTACATATAAGGTTCATTTCTACAAGCATTTCTGTCGTGGTCTGTTCCAAACGTACTTATAGAAAGGGCTTTATCATCCCGCAGGCCTGTCCAGACCGTGTGGGCGCCCCAATATTATTGTTCCAGGAGTTCTTTTTTTTTCTTCTATAAATTTGTTGATTAGCAATTTAAAGTTGACCTTGAAGAAATAAATTTCTAAGGGCTAACTCCAAATTGATCTGATCTCTGCACTTTGCAGTCAACTAGGCATGTCGAAAATCTGCGAACGCCCACGCGCGCCTTTCACACTCGATGATCCGCTGAAACACGAGCGCGCGGCTTCGGATCAACATTTACCTGATTCATACACGGTCACAGTTCATAACGCGGTTCCCGCTGATACACACGCACACGCACACACACACACACACACACACACACACACACGCAGAACATGCCGCAGTCCCACCAGGGACCAGTCTAATGAGCTGGTGAGATGCATTGGAAGCTTCTCACTGGAATGTCAATGAGAGCCTATTAGCCACAAATAGGCTTGCAATATTGCTACCAGGCTGGCTGACATTTCCAAAGGAGGACGTGAGCAGAATGGCAGAACGGCGACGCTTGCTCCTCGACGTCAAAAGTCGAACGCTCAAACGCATGATTAAGGTGGACAGGAAGTAACATAAGTTCCAACTTAAGAAACGCGCTTTTTTGTTATGTTTTCCCATCAGTGAGTTAATTATTATTATTTTTTACACAAATTGGTTACAGGGACAACAATATTACTACAGGCTGTTGCCGGTCACTGTACAATGATTATTTCCCAAGGATCAGCTACTCTGTGTAGGCGGTGCTCGATCTTTGCTTGCTGCTGTACAGGCTACGCAAATTTACTTAAAAATTACTGGCATGATCTTAAGAAAAGTCACCCGTTAAAAGTGTATGTCTGGATAAATCGACTTCTGGCAAAAGCCTCTGGATCGCTCACTGCCTCCATTGTTGATTTAGCAAATCTACTGTTAGCTTGTGGCTAAGATTAGCTGGTGAGAGCTTTATGGCTGATTTCGCTTTAAGAACATTTAGTGTAAAGGAACCTAGGAGAAAAACATTGAAAATATGATATAAAGCCTTTCTTTTGTGCAATTTTTGTTTTCAAAAATCTTTCAGTTTTGAGTCTGCCTCTCGCTATGTAGCCGTCAGAATTAATTACTTGTACAACAAGCCTGCAGATCTCCTGACTTCATTTTTAAACACCTTACTGAGAGTTCAAATGGAAAACTTATAGTCCTATTTACCCAGTAACACCATTAAAACTGAAGGGTATTAGCATGAGCTGAATATAGCATGGCTGGTTAGCATTATGCAGAGGGATGATTAGAAAAATACAAGATTTTTGTGTTTCCGAATACAAAATTATCTAAGCAATTAATAATCAGATTGCACTTGGTCGCCACTTCCTTGTTGTGTATTAATGAGTAATCCATGTATAACAACAGATTTCAAGGTCCTTTGATTATACTGTCAATACAATTGACATTTCAATATCATTATACAATAAATGACAATTTGCCTTTGGACTAAATAATGTGTTTTAAGCCAGAATTTTAAGCCTATCATGCATCACTTTTAAATGATGTGCCTCTTATTAAGCTTTGCACAAAGCATTTATCTAACTCAGGTGCGGTAACACACATATTTGTGACAGCAGATATAGAAATACCTTTTCTAGAAGCTACTTATGGAAAATCATCTGTTAACGTTAAATAATTGACATGAAATTTCTATGTATTTTTTTAAAACAGCTAAACTCCTCGTATACCAAGACAGTTAAGTTAAAATGTTTAGTGCGTCCTCAGGCAGCATTTTCTTCAAAAGAGTCTCATTAACAATTTGACTCCTTTATTATATCCAGGTACCTGAAAGCATCAAGCAGACTGATGTAAAACAAATCATAAGCAATAAGACTTAAGCTGAGAACATTCCAATTTCACAGAAATGAACATGTTACAGTCACATCCTGTTTTAATGTTCTGGAAAAAAAACAATTTTAAGGAATCAGCTTGTATCGCAAACATCTAACAACAAGTCGTGCAGCAATGTCGCTGGAGCGTGCGCGCCATCGGCTGTAGTGGCTTTCCAGAAACCTGCAGTATAAATTAACGACATTCTTGTTACCTCAGGACACCGATAGTGCTGATTTGGCAAGGCCAGTACCAATAAACACACACACACACACACACACACACACACACACTTAAAAAACTCTTGGCTTGTTTCCAGTATTTCCCACCCTGTTTAGTATGTTAATGAGCCACTACACTCAATGACGCATCTATTTTGAAACAAATAAATGACGGCCAAGGAAAATGCTCTGTTACGCTTCACACACTTCACACTATAAATAAACCATCAATTCAAAAGTTCGATCGAGTCTTTACCTGCTTCTGCAATTATTTGAATCTAATCTCAAAGGCATAAAACCCGACATGGATTTGGTGTCATTTTGAATGAAACTGATCAAAAAGGAAAAACTAAAGAGCTGTAGTTGAAAAAATAAGTAAACCTCAATAATGGTTTGAAGTCAGGAACTAAAGGGAGGGGGCTTTTTTAGGACTATGACTGTATTTGCATTTACAGTAGGACAGCTTGACTATGGGAAACTTAGATTCAGGTTTTCCAGCCAATAAGACATAATTGTTTTGTACTTTAACAAAAAAAAAAAAGAAGGAAACATTAAAATTAAAACTTTTAAAACGGTTGCCTGCCTATTCCATAAGACAATTAAGCCCAAAATCCTTCATTGCCTTCATTATGTTAGGTTCTAAAGGTGTCTTTTTTTTATTTTTACAGAATATTTTTTATCTAATCAAAAGTAACTTTAGGAAGAATTTATTTGCTGTAATGAAAATGTGTTTGTTTCAACCGTACTCAGAGGAACCCTTACAAACACACCTGCCCATCCTTAAAGAGAAGAACTAAAAACAACACATTTCTATGAGGGATCACGTGGGATTTGCACAAAAAGATTCTCATAACGCAAAATGTAGCTAAATGGTTCTACATACACACATCCTAATTCTGTGAAAACCCAGTAAATGGCTTTTAAATCAGCGACGACGGCCGTAGTTTACGGAGACGTGTTAATAGCTCTGATCCTTCCTTGCGGATGATGAGCGTAATTATGCTGTGCCTTTTTTTTGGGGGGGGGGGCTTCAGTGATTCCTAACAGATTGTGGTAGCTTTACAAACAGCTGGGAAATGATCTTACCTTCTCAAGAGCCCGACAGCATCCGTGAACATCTGAAACTCATTCGAAATATGAACTGAATACCAAGGCATTGGCTAGATAGTAGAGAATGGTATCTGTACGTATTCTGAGACGGAAATGAATTCCTTATCTAAACTTGTTAAATCTAATTTATTCCACACGCATCGAGAACCATTTAGATATGAACACTAACAAATCATGGAGCAATAATTGAAATAATGGGGTGTAAACGACTCTTTTGCCGCGAAGAACACACCACATCATGTCCTGCAAAGACCATTAGTGTTGATGATGGAAGCTCCCAGGTGTAGGTCAGGCGATGACATAATTCAGTGACGTTGTGCCACTGATCTCACCATGCTATAGTTCTTCTGGAACAGGGATCCATCACTGTAGAAGACACGAGAAAGAGACGTTTTCCCGACTGCCGCATCACCTGTGCACAGAAATACAAAACACAATTACAAATCATGGAGAGCTGGAATGATTTTCAACTGCATACTTCCTGTTCAGATGCTGTTTTAGGGGGCTAAGATGAGCTCTGCACACATAAAGCTCACAAATCTCCCATCGTGGATTTAGCTTTGTACCTCCACGATGTTTTTTTGTCTCTTGACTTCCTTCCAATACATTTACATCACATATAGTCAAATGATATGTGCTGTAATGCTTTATGGTTGCATTTACGCAGCTAACAGGAAGAACCAGCAAACCAAAGGTAAAAATTGAGCATTTCCAAGCACGTTTATGTCAGCGAGGCTTCTAGGAGACTTTAACATATTTATGACGATGTGTTAGCCTGAGTCATTAGCTTTAGCCCTGTGCAGGGGAGCCAAAACACCGCTAAACCTCCTCAAACCTTACCGATAAGCAGACATCTTGCTCTCAACTTCGCCATCGTATAAGAGATCTCTTAAAATAATATACGTCAGGATTCTGTGAATGAATTAGGCGCCATTACTGCTGCTAACTGATTTAATCCTCCACTGGCTTCGGCAACGCAGACACAACTCGTTTCCTAGCGACCAAACACAGCAACCGCCCATTGGTCGAATCGGTGAGCATGTGACGTGCTCTCATTGGCTGTTAGGGATGATGCGTTATCGTTCCCCCAAATCGGGTCGTATAAAGCAGAGATTTTGTAAACAGTGAAGTAAAAGCATATAATGTTTGTACCTTTTTTTGTGTGTGGCGTGCTTTCCAACACTCGCATGCTAACCCGACAAAAGCGTCGGCCATGACGGCTTCGTAAAAGGTTTGTATAAAATCTTTTAAGGGAAAGGTCCATATTAAATCAGTTTGCAGTATGACCACTAGAGGGCAGCAGATGCACCATAATTGACCCAATTAAACTGACGCATACATTGATTTATTCCTTTAATTGCTTTAATGCAGAATATCAAGAAATACGTTTAGTTTTTATGTCTATATTTTTAAATAAATAAAAAACAACTTTTGACGTCATCCGAAGGTCCATCAAACCAAGAAGCGCGTGACTCGCTTACGGGGCTGTGAGTTGGGGCGCGTGTGCTGTAAACATGGGCACTGTGCACGTGAAGGGGGTAGGAGCAGGAGGGGCGCGACGAGCGGAAAGCGCGTTCACGTGGCATCACTACAGCATCATCAAAACACTGGAACACGCCTCTCTCCAGGCATCTGTGCAATTTAGTGCAAACGCAACGTAAAGACAGTAACCTACATAGTAACAGTATCAGGAGCGTTATTTTTATTGCTATTCATTTTTTATTTATTTGCATCCACCCTGATCGGAGCTGAGGGTTTGTGTGGGATTTCTGTCTTCTTTCGTCTCGGTCATCCGGGGCTCTAACGCACCTTGTGTCCTTTGATAAAGCAGCCGAGGAAGGAGATCATCCTAGAGGAGGAGGAGGACGATGGAGGGGATGCAGGCATACGGAGCCGGAAAAGCCGGGGGAGCCTTCGACCCTGTCACCTTCCTCCAGCAGCCGCAGACCATCCTCCGCATAGTGTCTTGGGTAAGACAGCAACCGAGAAGAAGTGGATCTGTTGTGGTTGTGCACGATGTGTGTTAGGCAGCAATTCCTGTACAGGCCTTCTGTAGCAAGGGCTGTGATAGTATATATATATATGTATATATATATATATATATATATATATATATATATATATATATATATATACACATATATATATATATATATATGTGTATATATATCCCTTTGTGATAAATAAAGTATTTTTGATTGACTTGATGTTGATTGCTTTCAGAGCTTTTGGAGAAAAATAAATAAATGTTTTCATTTTTCCTACAACCATCAAACTGAGTTGTTGCACTAAAAGCACTGGGCTGGCAACTGTTGGTAAACTTCTTTTTATTTTTTTAAGAGGCAGAAAATCTGAAGTTGCAAAGTAACACGTTTCAAAGTTTTAGTTGCACCGAGTTACGCCTAATCTTAAATCCAATCCAAAAACCTTTTTGCAAAAATGAGCAGCACATTCCTTTTTTTTTGTTTTTTTTTGTTCTTTCACTTAGAAACTGCAGCCCAAGGATGCTTTGTAGTCAGATGACTCCCATTGTGTGCATCCTTTTAGGACTACAATAGAAATCCTCAAACTTTACAAAACCTTTTTAAGAAAAAGAAGTTAGGATGCACTGATTTATATATAATGCACGTTTCCATGCATTTCTCAGAAACCTGGATTTTAGAAATGTGAGATGTCATAGCCTTATAAGCTCTCAGACAAAGTTCAAATCAGGAAGATTTTACTTTTTAGAAAGTATTTAACGCGGCCCTTCATACTAATGCAACTATGTGGCTGATATTCTGCTCCCTGCTCTTACGATAAAGCTGTGGGTGAAATTTCACATGAATCTAAAGTAAAGTAGGTTTTATACATCTTTCGGCTTTGTGAAAGCTGGATGCTTTTTTTTTTTTTTTTTTGCTGTAAATGTGTTAAGGTGTTACCCATGAAAATCATGTGAGGACAAGTCATGAGGTTATCCACTGAACCATGTCCTTATCAGACCTGCTTTTCTCAGTCAAGTAGTGATGCTGTTTTACTGTAAGCACAAGTGGGATTTTGAATATCACATGTTTGAATAACAACTATTCACCATTTTACACTTTTGCAGAAGTACATATCGACAGTGCATTACTAAAGAATGTATAACCCTTGTTTTGTTCATCATGGACCTCTGTTTAATTTCACATCGTACTTTCCGTCCCTTTTTGCTAATTGTTACCAAGATGAGACAAAATCTGGTTTGCAAAAGCGTAGTTCACACTTGTATTTCGACACTTTTAGTCTGATTCCCCTAGAAAACGAAAGTATTCTACTGTAGGACAACCACCACCTGGGCAACCTACAAACAAGGCCTGCATGAAAGGAAGCCTAGAAAAAATAAAAGGTTTGACAACAGACTGTAGGACGTCCCATTTACAGTTTATTGCAACTCAAGTTCGGGTTAAATGAAAGGTTTTTAATTTTTTTTAAATGTGTCTTCTAACTTTTGGATAGTAACGTTAACACGTGTTAAACAATTAGAAACTGTTGACTGATTAGAAACATATATTTTAAAGCAGCTAAACACAATAATAAAAAAATAACAAAAACTTCAAACAAAATACAATAATATCATTAAAAAAAAGCCAAACAGGATCATTTAGTGGATATAACAAAAACCTATTCATAAAAATGTAGTTTTTTTCCTAGAGTTAAGATGTACTTAAGTAACATTAATGAGAACTCTAGTGCTGGTTTCAAGGTAACGGGGAAAAAAGTCAAATAAAAATGTTTTTTCATTAAAAGGGTTTGGTGAGCTGAATATCTGATTTTCTCGATTTCTTAGTGATGAGATAACTTCAGTCCAGTGCGACAGCAAATGGCGTCTAGGAAATGTGAGGGGCTTTAATTCGTAATGCTGAGTACTGGGTATGGTCAACAGGCGGACCAAAGATCGCCGCATATCAAGAGACAATGATGGAAGAAGAATTAGAAACTTTAAACTGAATGCTTACAATTCAAATAAGAATCAAAGTTATCTCAACCACTCATAGAGTTCAAAGTGCTGCTTAGCTGCTGATGAAAGTGTGTAAAGCTGATCTGCCCATCCTATGTTTAACCATTCCAAGCTGACATGTTGCTGTTTGGTATCACTAGAACGTATTCGGATTAAGGAAACAAAATGTTTTCAATTAGCCTCACATACAGGTATGCAGAGTCATTATGGTCAGTCAGCAAATGCGACGCCTCAAAGCGTCACCGGAGCAACAAACGCGCCTCCATGGCGACAGCGCCAGGCCAGAGTTGTGGTTGCCTTAGTTAATACTCGGTGCGCTGCGGTGTGTGGGGGAGGAAGCCGTCCGATGTTTGTATCTCCCTGGATGGAAGACGT
>JAVLVB010000467.1:495960-514675 GCA_032876305.1 Orestias chungarensis
TGTGTGTGTGTGTGTGTGTGTGTGTGTGTGTGTGTGTGTGTGTGTGTGTGTGTGTGTGTGTGTGTGTGTGTGTGTGATTCAGAGCTTGGCATGCACGTTATGATGCAGAGGAGCAGGGAACATGGCGACAGATGGAAAGGGAGTACTCCGTGGAAGATCACAGCCCGAAGGGAGAAATTATCAAGACCAAACCTGACGTACCGGGCAAAGAATATGAGCTTTGCCTTGGATTTGACTTTAAACTTTTCTAGATGGTGATATTCCGGGTTTTTTCGTTTGAGTAGAGTTCCTGAAATAATTTAAGTAATACTATTAGATAAGTCTAAAATAAATCATGAATTTTTAGTGCTTCTGCTTGACTTATTCTTGTTATGTTCCCAATGCCAAAATCGACACTTAAAAAATCTCCGTACTCGTGTTTCGACAGTACAAAAGTCTCCTTTGTTAATATGAAATAGTGTTTTACAGAATGTCTGTTGCGTGTAGGAATCTCACTTTAGGTTTTATCACTCAAAGTTATTGTGATTTTGAGCTAGAAATGATGACATGCAATTCATAGACAAAACCTAATACACACGGGGGGGGGGGGTTTGCCAATAAGGAGTCCACGATATATCGCTACGATCTATATTTTACACAGTTTAAAGTGTTCTGAAGTTGGCTTCACCAAAATAAAAAAATTTATCTCTGGATATCCAAAAGGTTTTTCCTTAGTGGATTACACAATGATGATCACATCACCTTGTTTTGTCGATCCCCAAGGATCCTTCACATCTTTGTGAAAAAAGTTGCATAAGAAACCATCAAGAGTAAACTGCTACACTGTTCAGGTTGTTTTGGCTGATCTTTGATAAGTTTATTGCCCAGAGTCAATTTAAAATGATTAAATCTCAAAGTTAAGAAGAGAAAAGGAAGGATGTCGTTCACGGATAATTTTGTATAATCTCTCTCGACTAATTGCCATGTAACAAACGCTTTGTCAATAAAGAGAAAAACACAACAGAGAATGGAAAGGCTGTAGTCAAATGTAGATTGATTTCAACGCATTCAACCATTTTCACTGGGGGCAACTGATAGTTCACATCACGTGTAAAGATGTTTTAATGAGCATCACACACAAAGAAATAGTCAATGGTGATTTATTGTTCGTGATGGTAAATGCTGGATGGAACTGAGAAAGGGTTCCCATTAATCAAAAGTAACCATAATTTTAAGGAACTTCTCAAATACTTAGTTGATTGCAATTATGTCAATTAAAAAGAACAAGTTTGTGCTATTTAAAAAGATAACAACAACAAATTAAATGTAGAATGTCATACTTGTCAGTAACGCAATGTATAGAAAAGTTATTTTAGGAGAAATGAATAAAATGCTAAAGTAAATATTTCTATGCGTTATCGTGCAAAAAAATATATTTAAAAAAAAATCAGACATATTCAAACCTCCCAAGTGGTTTTCTAATAAATTTCTAATACATTTCCTAATATACTTAAGCTTCTTCAACTTAGTACGACAACTCCTTAGTTAAATGAGATACTCCAACAACATTTATTTTCCCTTTAGGATACATAAAGTATTTTTAATTTGATTTGATTTATTGATATGGGTATTGAATATCAGTTATAACAACACCGGCTAAAAGAAGCACTTCACTGTAGTAAGACTTGCAATTTGTAGGGTAGAAAGTAGTTTGTTTAAGTTAAATCACTTTAATTTACAGACAAATCAGTAATTAGGATAAAAGACCAATTAAATAAATTCACATGTCCTTTTTTTATATTAAAATGCAATTAAAAGAAAATCACATCTGCTGAAGTAGAAATCTGAAATTATAAAAAAAAAAAAAAAACAGTTGAATCAACTCTGGTGAATAATGAGGATTTTCTTTCTTACTAGTAAGTGATTATACTTCCACTGAAAACAAAAAAAAACGAGCATGCACTCTGTTTGACACATTATGAGCTGTAAAAAGTGAGTCAATGCGGTGGAAGGTAGAGCTTAGATCATGTGTGACGGTGGATCCTAGACTTCGTGGTGTGTGGCTGTCTTGTCGTGTCCCCTTGATGCCGCGACGCCTCTCCTTGAATTATATTTCGACAAGGCCTCCCTGTCTCTCACTCTTATTACACGAGCAGCTGCTGCCATGGTGACAGCAGGTATCCCCGGCATAGGACAACACTCTGCAGCATCCAATAATGTACAAGCTGCTCAAACACTCACACACACATACGGGAAATATAAAACCTGTCAGCCAACTTGCTGCCGACGTACGATGAACATCTTCTTTTTTTTGTTTAAAGGACTAAAAAATATGCTTTACAGTCATGTTCCAAAACGGATTGTTTTTTACCCCGTTGAATGAGGAACAGTTGGTTTGTTTATGTTTCTTTTTACCTTAAACATGAGGGGAAAAAATCCTTAAGAATGATTAAATAACTACTTTAACGTTCATAAAATCAAAAAATATACAAAAATATGTTTTCCCGTACATGGAGACAAATCATTTCATATCTGAAACTGTAGATTTGGTATTTTTAATAAACAGGATTATTATGATGGCTGAACACAAGCCTGCTAAGATTATTTCCAGACAAATATATTTTGTGAATCTGATCTTGACAAGCTGATAAAATATAAGAGAAATGAAACGCGAACAAATCAACAAACCATTATCGAATTGAATTGTTGGAAGGTAATTTGTCTTGGGTTCATATAACCACATTTAAATGCAGTAACTTGGTACTAGTCTGTGATTCTGATTTTGATTCCTATACAAACATTACTTTTTAAAATATTTTTTTTTTAAGTTTGCAAATAGATAGCTACTTGATAATCTGTAACCTCTATTCTAATAAAACAAAGGTATGGTAGTTCTTTTATCTTGCACGATAAAAACCGCACAGTTAACAAATCAAAGACCTAAGGAACTTGGCACAACATTGATCTGAGTTCATTGAATCGTTCATAGATTAATTCAATTATGGGTCCTAGAAATTTAATCTTATGCTTTTTAAAGTCTTCTCGCGTTTTTAAGTATTTTTTCATGACTTGAAGCTCAAAAAGTTTACATTGTTATGTGTAATTGTATGAAGAACTGATATTTTAATTCACACTCCTTCTGAAGCCATAAGCAAGTAGTGAACTGTTTCTGTCAAAGTCCCATGATTACATCGGCATCCTTTGGTTTATCTTGACAATATAATGTATCTCAAAGACCTTCCAGCAAAAGCATTACCTCAAAGTAGTCAGTACCAGCCAGGCTGAGACTGTTTTGACCTTCATACTTTTGGAAAGCAGTTCATTTGTAAAAAATAAAAATCCTTTTGAAATGTACCAAAAGACATCAAAATGTCAAAAAAAAGGAGAAACGATAGAGAAGAAAAAGTCGCATGCATTCATTGAGGCGTTCTTACACAGTTTCGCAAGCATGTCTGCACACGCGTGGATGCACAGTCGTAGCAGTCAGAATCGTTTGAGTGGAATTTGTATGTGACCCTCCGGTGGTCACAAGATCAGAGGCCCACGCTGTCCTTCTCTTCACAGTGCCTGCTTTTAGTGCTTTTTGAAGCCTTGTGATCTGTCATCAGATCGTGTTCGGGAAAAACGCTTTCCACCAAATGCAGGACAAAAAGCCAGTCACACACTCAGAGGCATGCTTAACTCTCACAACGTCTCACCAAGTACAGACTGTGACGAGTCAGTAGATTTTATTCTCTACAAGCCTGATAAACTGCAAAGTGCTCAAATATAGCAATGAAACCTTGACATAGCGCCTTACTAAATCCTCCACCCTCTCTGGGTTTTTCAATCTCCATTCAAGGTTTGAAGTCATTTGTAAGGTCAGACACTGGTGTTGGAACCCAAGGCCTGGATCATTTTTTGCACTAATTAATGCAGCAGTTTGAGGACCAGACTTGGTATAGTCAAAAATCCCTGTCTGTGGACGATAGAACTGAAAATAGCTCTCAATATCTAATTGACACAACGTTAGGAACGTACAATTGCCTATCATGTCCTTATTAGCCTGAAGCAAACACAAGCAAAGACCAAGCCTATCTCGGAAAGAAAAACAATCAAACATACTAATCCATCCTTGACCAATTTTTTCTAACTTTTAAACCCTAACGTATCCACTGCTAGAAAGAGATGGATGATCGGAGGAAGAAAGTCTTCACTGCTTTTTGGTCATGTGGCCACATTCTTTACACCCCAGTATCTGACATTGTTCATGTTCCTGGTGATCTAAGCCTCGAATGAAAGTGCCCAATCACGAAAGACTAATTTGATAAGATCTCATGGAAATCTGCAGACCACATTAGCTTTGGTGTGTGCCAAAGCTAATGTACTGCACTATGTTCTGTGAATTCACCTTGAACTACCACTTCTTTACTTATTGTGCAGATTTTGTGAACTTCTCAGATGGGATCAGATCATTCACTGAAGCAGTTTTCATTTCCATGGGCTTCACTTCATACACCTGTGGCCGTGGAAGGGATTGGAAGGCCTGAGTTCACTGATTTGGAGAAATAACACAATACTTTTGGCAATATAGTGTAAACCATGCATATTTTTATTTTCTCCCTGTGCTGGTGGAGCGGGTGCTTAAAAAAGTATTGGAAGAATGCAGAGAGCAGAGAGTCCCTGGTGGTTAGTTCACCTCCTAGAGGAATTTCTCAAGGGAATAATGGAAAAGCTAAAGTGTGTCACTACACCGGCTGCCCTGCAGGTCTGACTGTCCTCAATAAGGAAACTGACAACGTTTTTACGTTTTCGATGCAGAAAACGACAAGCGGCACATATGAACATGTCCCATTATTTATTTATTTTACAATGTTGTGCACAGAAGTTTGGGATTTAAACTAATCCACATTTATTTTCTATCAAACGTTGTTGTGGGAGATGTCTGAGCAGAATTAAAACGTCAAAGGTTTCCTTCTACAAACTTATTTACACACCTCGTTTTGACAAAATTGTTAACCCTAGTCACAGCGCAAAAGCTATTGTCACGTTTTCACACATGATACCGTAATTTCAGGAAGGCTTTGATTCTATTTGACGATTTTGTACATTGTTTTCTATCTGTCTCATGACCAAAAACTTAATCGGTTGAGTTAACTGAGAAAATTCCATAAAGGGGCAAACAAAAAAGGGGCACAAAGTGTGTTACTATATCTATTAATGTCATCCTTACTGTGTTTTGCTGTAAGGTTTTTATATAAAGCCAGATTTAAAATGTCCAAAGTTATTTAAGCAAACAAATAATTCCCGTTTAATACATTTACAAAATGTAATAAAACCAACTTGTTTATACTTTTTTATCGGAAAAGTTCTGGGTACCCTTAGATTGTCTCGAGAAGAGCAGCATTGATGCCTTGCCCAGCAACGTTTGTCAACCAGCCCACATTCAGTCTCCGTAGTAACAAACCGTTACACTAAACTGACGGGGTATCTGTCTACTACTTCCACTACATTTTTAGCTTGTCATCGATAAATTTACGACAGGAACAGCGTAAATGTTTAGCAACCGACCCACCTCCGTTATCTGGATGGAAAGATGTCTGCTGTCAACATTATCAGAGCCGGCTTGTGTCGTAGAGGTGCTCAGAAACAAAAACACAACAGTCTTTTGGTTGAGGGTCGTCCACCTTGAAGAGACCCCAAAGTGATTTCCATTAGCGTTGTTTGTGACTTGTATACAAAAAGCAACTGTACTATTACCTTTCGTATGGGACTAATACAATAGATCAGAGATTGGTGATATGACCTGGAAAAACTACTGACTATATAAACCAGCATATTTAGCTGCTTCCTCGATTCTACTACATTAAATTGGTGTCAAAATATAGTAAAGTTTAAAAGTGATTTGGAATTTTTTATGCTTTCTCTATTGCTGAGTGCACGGTAACTGACCTTAGAAAATCTTTTGTTTTAGTTTCAGCAAAGAACATGGATGGATAGACAAATGCACCAAAAAAAAGGAAAAGGATTTGATGAATATTGAATTCTAATGGATCTGCTCTTGTTTCCAATAGACCTTTTATGTCAAAATCCAGCTGGGTATCAGCAATCAAAGCAAACTACTTTACTGCTGCTTTTACTACCCCAAGGTTGGTTGGACAAATGAACATTTCGACAGTAACAGCACCAGAAATAAGTTTAAAAGTATACGTTTGTTCAAGGCCGTATATAGTCTAACCTGTTCACCAGGTACTGAACATTAGCAGGGATAAATATGTGGTCAGCATGAGGCCCAAGGTCTGGTTTTTTTTTTTGGTTGCTTTTGTGGGTCAGCCTATATCTTCAGGCAAAATCGTTGTGTGTTGTCTTGTGAGATGAACTGTGTTGTGAATTGGCACTGTATAAATAAACTAAACTAGAATTACACTGAATTAGCCTTCGAGCTACGGCGAACGCTCAGCAGTTGAGAATGCATAACATATGCATGACATCCTTTAAAAGCTTCTTGTTACCTGCTCTTTATTGAAGGTTCTCCTTGTGTCCTTCAAAAATGAACAGAATAATTATCATAATGAAAAAAAGCATGGGCTGCACAGTGACGCATTCGATAGCACTGTTGTCATGCAGCAAGAAGGCTCTGGGTTCAATTCCACCTTGGGTCCTGGCTCTTTCTGCAAGGAGTTTGCATGTTTTCCATGTGCATGTGTGGGTTCTCTCCGGGTACTCCGGTTTCCTCCCACAGTCCAAAAAAATGGCTGTTAGGCTGATTGGGAACTTTAATTTGTGTGTGTATGAGTGGTTGTTTCTCCTGTATGTCTCTGTGTTGCCCTGGGATGGACTGGCGACCTGTCCAGGGTGTACCTCCTGCCTCTCGCCCGTTGTAAGCTGGAGATAGGCACCAGCAGACCCCCGCGACCCCACAAAGAGAAGTCGTTTGGATAATGGATGGATGGAAGATTCTTGTAGCTGATCACCGTGTTAAAAACTGTAAAGTCTTTAAGCTCCTCCATGATTTTATGTAAAAAAATATAAATAATGCTAAAAAGTACACATTTGTCAAATAATTTCTTTCTGAAACATAGCTCAAGTATAGTTGCAGTATCAATTTGTACTTAGAAGCAATATCTTATTCTACCTAAAGTAGTGAGTCTGAGTGCAAGAATGCATGAACAGCTTTCGCTTTTAGTGAGTCCAACCGATTTCACTTCTTTGTCAATCCTGCATATTTCTTATAAGCAGCATTTTGTTCAACGAGTCAGTTATATCTCTTCGTTTTAGGCATGTGAATACATTGTCGAATAACGCAGAAAGCGAACATATTATTCTAAGTATTCCTGGAGAATGAACTCTCACATTTGTGCTCGTGACTTTGCATTTTCCTGAGCTGCATCTGTGAGCCAGACATGTGACGCCCTGGACACAGAGAGGACTCGACTTAGCTGCACGTAGCAGTGTGACGAAGCGCGCTCATGCTTTCTCAAGAATGCTTCTGGGCAGAGGCGAGGCCAGTAGCAAGGGGCGATGGGAGAAAGCGAAGAGGGGGGAGGGGAAGGGGGTAGCCATGATGCAAGCATGCCATAAATAGAACCACCTCCATATTCATTCTGCCTCCACAAGCCTGGTCTCTTTCCGCATCCTCTCTATCCCAATTGATGAATTTATGTGTTAGTGTCATTCTCCAAAAATCTTGAGCAGAGGGTCTAGTAAGAGTGAGGGAGGTTGTGCATACTTGCTGACTAACCCTTCCAGTCCTATAAGTCAGATTTTCTGTATTCATGGCAGAAATTATTTTAAAGACATTCCATCGAGTGGAGTTGGAGAAACATGGAAGTAATAAATGAACATTTGTACGCAGATATAATAGTTAACTGATTGATTATTACTTTATTGGCTATTTATAGATTTTAATCATAGATTTGTCTTCACTTTTTCACTGGTTTTACTGCTCTGAAAAATGTTTGTGACCTTATTCTTATATTGATATAGTCAGCAGATTTACATATGAAACATTGTCAGAAAGTTCATTTTAAAGCAAACACTTTGTTGTCATGTAAAGTTTCTGAATGAACATTACTGTAATATATTCAATCTCTAGTAACCAGCAGGCAGGTTTAAACCAGCCCAACTCTATTCTACGCTGGATTAACAACAGCAGGAGTGTTTTTCTAGTGTCTGGATATGGGCATCGTTGAATACGTCATTACCAAAAGCTATCTTAAAAAAAAGTCTGACCTATATTTAGGATTTGACACTATCTCTACTTGACACTGGGAATATTTCTGTGTTTTAATGGTACACAGTCAGGAAGATAAGTTAGATATTGATTGGTTTTCACCTTATTATCCTGATAATATACAGTTATAGATAAAGTAAACTTCTCTTACCTGCACACCTGCTGTCAAAGCAAGTAAGGTAGTCAACTGTTCCAGTTTTCCCCTTTACTGTTGACTCTGACCACGTGGAATACCCAAAGCATTCAGAATAGAATAACGATTTACACATTCTAATAAATAAATAATTTATTGATCAATTAATAAATTGTGTCATTAATTTATTAAAACTGTATATAAATACAGCCTTTTTTTTAAATAGAAATACATTTATTTCCGTAGGTTACATGTATTGATTTTATTATAAAATGTAGATATAATTCTTATTATACTTTTAAGGAATTTTTTTTTATGTACCTATATCTGCAGTCCGTTATGAGTTGTGTCTAAGAGGTTCACGAGAGAGCTCACCGTGGTCCTGCTTGGAGGAAGCAGCCACAGATGATCAATGTCAGCACCGCACTCTTGAAACACTGAGGAGCAGATTTGAAACGGGTATTGCTACCCTGATGTTACCAGATCAAGAAGCTTCTTTGATATTTTAAATATATTAGACTGCAAATTATTAAAGTAACAGAAGGCCTTCTTTGATGTTTCAGAGGGTGAACTCCTAGCATGTGTGTTCTACAGTAGTGGCCGTTTTCCAGACACAGATCTGACTCCAGTCAGATTGAGGAAGCTGAAAGCAACGTAATTTTAAGCTTAACAAAAATAGCCGTCCCTGTAAACAAACTCTCTCACAGATAGCTTATTGACCCTTTTGATGGAGGCTGTCAGTTGGAATGCAGGCACCATGTTTTCTACCTTTTGTGTTTCTGTCATTCGGTTTTCAAACACATGAACAGCAGCTGAGCAAACCAGCCTCCACACAACCCAAGGCTCGCTTCTTACCTGCCATCTCAGTTTTTACACTCCTACCCAGACAAACAGAGCTCCCAAGATGATTGTTCTGAGGATTTGTCAGCTGGATGGATTTGTCTGATCTGCTTTTATCAACAGAACTATGAAAGTGACTGCTAAAAAGCACTGGGTCAGGGTTGTGCGTGTGCGTTGTCATATTTGCAGGCCAGGCAAGGGCGTTTGTGTGATGCCGCACGATGGCAGTGAAGAGAGAGGGATGAGATGGTATCTTAGTAACCTGCTTCTGGTATTGACTCCATTTTGCAAGCCTGTTGAATCGTCAATCCTTTTGGGAAATGAACGCAAAAGGAGAGAAGAAACAAGATTCACTGGAAATTATGGAAGTAAAGAGACGGAGAACAGAATCTCTTTAAGAAAGATTATCCTTTTACTTGCTTTTCAGGAAAAAGGACAGATTGAAATAATCAGGAAATAACAGAAAATAAGTCTATAATTGCACATTTTAATGCACTTTAGCCTCATACTGCTGCTTGATTGCTGCTGCAGACACAGAGTGGGACAAAATAAATCCTTGGAAATGCATCAGCAACATTACAGACGGAAGCAACGGTGCTTTGTTTTTCGAGCTGTATGTTGTTGCTCTGATATACATTGGAAATATTTAAAAAATGTTTACAAAGTAACACAGCAGTCTTTATATGATACAATACCTGTTTAAACAAGTGTCAGAGGAGAATAGACATGAAAAACAATTGCAGAAAAACTGATGATCTGGTATTTTTTTTCTTTAGCTCTTCTCTATTGTGATATTCGGATGCATCGCCAACGAAGGCTACATCAATCGCCCCGACAACGTGGAGGAGTACTGCATCTTTAACCGCAACCAGAACGCCTGTAACTACGGCGTGTTCATGGGCTCCATGGCATTTCTCTGCTGTGTCGTATTTCTGGCTCTGGATGTCTACTTTCCTCAGATCAGCAGCGTCAAAGACCGAAAGAAGGCTGTCCTGGCTGACATTGGGATTTCAGGTGACCTTCTTCTTACCTTATCCTCGACAGACAAGTTGTATCCTCTGAACTTGTTCACGTTGTTATCTTATTACGATCACAAAGTTCATTGTGTTGTAGTGTGACTTCATGGAACGGACCGTCTCAAAGTGGGTGATTTTTAGGTGGACGAAACAAGATATCTGGGTTTAAACAGAGAAGCTTTGTTCTGCTACCACCTGATTATTGATAAAGACTTAGTGAGTGACTAATTTAGATGTTCTATAAAGGCTTAAAAGGTTTGTTAGAGAACAGCGGTAAAAAAAATGGAATTAATAAAACCAAGGAACACGGTGACATTTGAAGTTTAATGCCGGATTTGGTTAAAAAACATATAATAATCTATTAATACCTCACCTTCCACTGCCTAGTCCATTAACCCAGACAGACTGTGCACAAAAACATTATAATACAACACATCCTTGGAGGAATTGTCTTTGTTCAAAGTTGTGACAAAGATTGAACTTTGTGGCCTCCAGGCAAACACAGCGCATTACCCAGAAGACACTCTGACCGTGGTAAAACATGGTGGTGGCAGCATCATGCTTTAGGAACCCCTTTCTCTACTAGTGAAATCAAAGCTGGTGGGACTTAAGCAAAAGCTGGATAAAACTAAATACAAAACTTTGTTACAACGCGCCCTAAACATACAGCCTGGATGAAAGTAGATTCAGTTTTTGAAACGGGTCATTCAAATTCCAGATCCAGATTTTTCTTTCTAAGTTTCTAGATCAGCAGAGCTACTGAAAAACCCTCAGAAATACAAATACATGCAACACATTTTTACAAAATTATTAAAAAAACAATATCGATCTGCATTTCGGTTCCACTTGAACACAGATTAGCTAAGATGAAGCACCATTTTTATAAGTCTTTAAAAAAGGGGGTTGAGCTGTGAAAGGGAGACAGTTCCTCCTCTGGTACTAACAAGTCTCTGATATGTGTTCTAGTGTGTCAGACGGTCTACTTCACTGCTGCACTAGTATGGCACCGAACCTGACAAGACTGTCACACGTAGAGGATTTTAATGAGGTGGTTCCTGTCACAGAAAAATATTGGCTTTTCCTTTTCTTTTTTTTCAGTGCACACACACACACACACACACACACACACACACACACACACACACACACACACACAAGTAGGTGTCTGTTGGTTTTATATATACTTTAATTAAATGCTTCCTATCTACTTGATGAAGAACAGCTGACTTAACAGACATTTTTATGGAATGCAGGAGCAAGTCAGAGTATCCGAAGAACCCATGCATGCACAAGGGGGAACCTGCAGGCAGGATTTAAACCCCGGACCGTTTTACTGCAAGGCAACAGAACCACCAATGTGCGACTCTGAAACTCCACTGTGCACTGCATGTAGGGAAGGGAACAACCAAAGTGTCCAAAGTTCTCTCGACCTCCAGCCACAACTCAAGAACAGTACAAATCTGATCCTATTGGGAGACATTTCTTTTTTTTGTCTTTTTTTTTTTTTTTAGATTCGATTAACAAAAACAACAGGAAATATTGAGGATAAAAGATGTTTGTGATGTTTGTCTTTTATTTTGTTTGAAAATCCGCTTTGGGTTTATTTACACAGCTATACAGCAAGTTTTATTAAAGCAACACTACGTAAGTGTTGAACCTTCAATCAATATTTTCCAAACTTTTGTGATTATACTTTTTTGATTGTAGGCCGACTTACACCTCGTTGATCGACACCTCTGTCATGGCCCGAGGGGGGTCCGTATCGCTTTCACTGGCACTAAGTAACTTTGAGGAAGGTGGCAGGAACCCTGCCACACAAAACATCTACAAATGTGCTGACTGCTTTACGGCATAAGTCACTTCCCCCGTCTCTTATTTTCAACGTTATCATTTGACATTGTTTTGCCACAATTAGTCATCACTTCATCGCTGTTCATCCTTCACACAGCCACTGGAAACAGCTTCAATACAAGCAGGCGACCGGGAGATCAGGATTTTACGACGCTATGCGCTGGCTGGTCCTCATGGGAAATGCCGTCTTCCTTCAGGCAAAAACTGAAACTTCTTGAGTGTTGCTTTAAATGCAGACTTTAACGCCTCGTTTAATTACACCAAGTAGCTCTGGATAGAGCAAATATTTTAGTTTTAGTTTTTTTTTTACTTGCATTATATATATATTTTTATTTTTTTTGCCAAAACAATGGCAAGAAATCAATCACAATAAATTGTATGTATATTTCTAAGTCAACAAAATCCACATTAATTTCTGTTGTTGAACTAAACAAGCCAACGTCGATTAGAAAGATCTTGTTACACTGTCGTCAGGATTTTAACTTCCATTCTATTTTTTTTGTCTTTTATTGCAGCTTTTTGGTCGTTTATGTGGTTCGTGGGTTTCTGCTTTTTGGCCAATCAGTGGCAGGTGACCAAACAAGAGGACAACCCCCTGAGGGAGGGAGGGGATGCTGCCCGCGCAGCCATTACCTTCTCCTTTTTCTCAATTTTCACCTGGGTAAGGGTGTCCGTTACATGTATTGTTTTTTTTATACATCATTGCTCTCGCTGGACCACAAAACAACACATCACAGCCTCAAATTAGGTCAGGATTATCGATTTTTGTTCGAAACTCACAGGATGCATGCTCGGGCACAGAGCACCTTGAGACTAGACATGTTTTTTTGTTTTTTTTTGCCATTCATGATTGTGTGGAAAGCCTTGAAATTAAAAGTATTGAAAAATGTTACGGTAGTGTGAATAATCTCACCGTTCTGTGAATGCTTACGTTTCGTTCTTTGCTTTATGTGGACATACGTTAACATAACATCAACTTAATAAACTGTTGAAGTTCAAATTCATGTAACTAAACTATAAAAAGAATACATAAAGTTCTGTAAAACTTAATGAACAAACAAGGAGAGAAACACCAGAAGATAACCTAAAATTCAGGGGTGCATCTAGAGAAATATTAGATAGATAGATAGATAGATAGATAGATAGATAGATAGATAGATAGATAGATAGATAGATAGATAGATAGATAGATAGATAGATAGATAGATAGATAGATAGATAGATAGATAGATAGATAGATAGATAGATAGATAGATAGATAGATCTACTATTATATAAGGAAGATAATTATAATTATTTTGAAAAACATTACATTTATCTTAAATTATGTTTTTGTTTTTGTTTTTTTACAGAGTGAAATGAAGATACTGCATAACAAAGGACTTTTTTGTTTTATTCATATTTACCAAGTTTTTTTCAGCCATGAGATTTTTTGATATACATATAATTCCTATGTTTGTTTGTTTTTTATTGTAGTTGTGTATAATCTGATTAGTGTGGCTGTTGTTCCAACAGGGCGCTCAGACTCTCTTCTCTATGGAGAAATTTAAGAATGTATCGTTCGAAGAGGAGTACACCAAGCTGTTCCCCCCTCAGCCGCATCAACCTGACTCTGCTCTGTCCTCCGTCCCTGCTACCTTAACCCTCTGCAGCTGCTCAGACTAAATCCTGTTTGTCTCTCAGTGGCTGAACTTCTTTAAGGACCAATCGCTGTACGCTGGAAGTGAATGTACAACTGTACCCCAGCAGCTGTTAATTATCACGATGCAGGATATATTTAAATAGTAAAATAACAAAGATTATTTTCTAAATTTTATTCCTTATTTCTCAGAGTACCCTGCTGGAACTGGTTTATATTTTGTGTAACCTTTTAATCAAAATATGATTAAAGGCCTCTTCTTTCCACTCTTCCACTGAAGAGTTAAGAGGCTTCTGAAGCAGATCCCAGGGTTATTGGAGTACCTAAAGTTTTCACTTGCTGAACTGCAGGGTTGAATAAGCAATAGGACATGATTTATTGATCAAAAGGCCTTTGCTGTGTTTTGCTCCCCTCAGGCAAATCTACAGATCTCTATTTTTTAGTGTTTCTTTTAAAAAATAAAGGTCTGTTTTTCAAACTCTACTGCTCCCATCGGAGATTGGGAATATTTTTGTGCCATCCACATCTCTCTTTATTTACACTTCCTTGTATTCCTTGAACTTGTCATTTTCCCTTGCGATTACAAACAACATGAAAAAATGTAAAAATAGTGTGTATTTTTTTCTTTTAAGAAATTGAATACACAAAATAAGGAAATTAATCGAGACCCCTAAATAAAAATCAAGTGGAAACGAGTGTCTTCTAAAGTTACCTAAGTAGTTAACAGAGTCAGCCGGTTGTTCTAGGATCTCAGTATAAATCCAAATGTCACATGAAAGCCTCTGATGTTCCTCACAGAAATGGGTGTACAAAGCCCAATGAAGATCAAGGATCTCTTTAAACATCTCACAAAGCACAGTTAATTCCCTCTAACTTTGAAGCCACAGGGAAAGCATTAATCACAGAAGCAGCCAAGAGGCTCTGGGGGAGCTTCAGAGTTCCCCATTGGTAAAAACAGCACCACTGCAATCGATTGTGTAGTTCTCAAATCTGATGTACCAAAAAGTCCCATTGAAAATTTAAAACAAGCCATGCAGGCAAAATACAAGGAGTCACGGTTGGATATGACTATCCAAAACAATGCAGATGTCAGAAAAACAACATTTTTCCACACCCAGAATGCACGGCCCCTATATTTTAAGCACTGTGGCAACTGCAACATGTTGTGGGGATGTTTGGTATTATTTATAAGTAGTGTTAGGAGATAATGACTTGTGCAATATGGATGAAATCCCGTGAGGACAACGCAGTCCTTTAGAACAGAGAATATCCATATGTTGGAGAGAACATTTATGAATTTTGAAATACTGTAGCAACAAACAGAAAAGCATGAGTAAAAAAAAATAAAAATCTCCCTCTAAACTTCAGATACCATGTTCTCAACAGACACGGTTGTCTCACTATGAAAATAATAAATATTCAAAGCTGGTGAACACAGCTTTTATATGTGCTTAAGGGGAGATGGGAACATGTCGCATCACATCATATTGAAGGTTCAGGCTGTCTGACTGCTTGAGGAAGTCTAGCATATCGAGCCTTGCTTTGTTTTACTAGTTCATTGGGGTTCACATGTAAGCTATGTTGTGTGCGAGGTTAGTTACGTTTAAGTGACGATAACGCCTCCTGTGTGTATTTCTTAGATATTTATGGTTTGATTGTTTTGTTTTGTTTGTTTTTTTCACAGCAAACTTTTTTAGCCACACACAGAGATGCTGCTTGCTTGTATTAAGGTGGCTTTAAGGTTGTCTTGCATCTCATTAACAAGCTTGCCTTGCCTCAGATGTCACGTCCTCGGACTGAAACGTCCAAAAAAACAATCCTTTTCCAGCTAACTAACCCATGTTGTCTTTCCGCTTTTTTTTCCCCTCTTCCTTTCCAAACCCTTTCGCTGTATCGCCCCTGCTTCGAAACTCACCAACCGACTGCACCTCTTTCTTGCTCTTCCATCCATCTCCGTCTGTGCTCAAAGGCCGCGCTGTCGTTCCTCGCCTACCAGAGATACAAGCTGGGGGCCGACTCGGCCCTCTTCTCCCAGGACTACACCGATCCCAGCCAGGACGCAGCCGGAGCCCCCTACACGTCCTTCGGGGGGGGGGACTTGGAAAGCCCGAGCGGCGGAGGGGGACAGGCCAACAGCGACGGGGCTTTTGACGGCAGTGGAGGCTACCAGCGTCAAGACTACTGAGACGTCAGGAGAATAAAAAAATAAAAAATGATCATTTGAATTCATGTTATTTGTTGCTTCTGTCACACTGTAAACCACTGCCTCAGATCCAGCTTTACTCTTTAAAAGCTGCTGACCCAACAGTTGAAAGTTCATGTCTGTTACGGTCGGTAACCAATTGTCTCGAATAAGAGGACACCACTGATAGCAAATATGAAAAAATTACCTTTTTCTGGTTTGAATCGACTTATTAAAAAACATTTTACGCCACTTTTAAAAACTTGGATGTGGTATGAATAAGTTCACAGTTATTAGCACCCCTGGTCAAGATACGTTAAAAAAGCCTCAATAGGAATTTCGAGACTTGCCGATTCAAAGATGAAACGTTTTGCTTCTTATTAAAAATTACTACTTTTTTTTTTTATTATTTTTTCATCACAGTTCCCATTTTAAGCTTATTAAAAACTTGCTACTGATCGTAGACAAGGCCGAGTTCAAGCAAATATCTGTTTCGGATTGTGAGAAGCGGGCTGAAATTAAAGTAAAGACTACGAGTCCTTCAAACTTTAAGAGTTGGTGCTTATCATCGAAGATTTACTGTGAAAATACATGCGAAATATGCAGCAACAAAAAAATCTCATGAACAATGATAATAACTGTGTGATTGCAGTAATGCCAAAACAAATTCACTGAACTGAAGCAGTTTTTATAACAAACATCCAAAAAGGAAAGATTGATATTTATTCCAAACTCATACTTCCTTCTCAAGGTCGTATTATATCTCGACAGAAACTCTTGTTTTAAAACAATCTTGGTAAGGTTATGGATAACTTTGAGCATAATCTTTTATGTTAGAGAATGAAAGTGGCTCTTGGAAGAAAAAAAAAAGACCTTAATTCGGATTAATTTTTCTAATTTGAATAATATACACAGGAAAAGTTGTTTTTTTTTCTTCTTCTTTTGTTTAAAATGATATAACTACGTGAAAACTTTTTTGTTTTTTATGCCAGGGGTGCAAATCATTGTTATGGCTTAACAGATGTGAAAAAGGTTTTGAGATTTAAGTAGGAGGAGACAGTTAACATGTGTTCAGTGAACTAGCGGCAGATTTTGTAGTAATGGGAATGTTTTACCCCATAACAAACAAATGTGACCATGTTTAACTCCCAGTCATCACTGCAACAACAGTCAGAGTGTAAGCTATGAAAGTCCCATTTGCAGACAGCAAATGCATTTCTTGAGAAGATAGTGAACAATGCTGGATAAAGCGTACCTGGTGTCTAAGCCCCATCATCTGTAACAAGCAATGTATTTCTCTGTGTGTCTACTGAAATATTCTGTCTCCTAATACTTCTATGTGAGACAGATTTGTTTGTTTTTACTGTTTTGTTTTCCTGTTTTGTTCAATTGTTGCCTTAGTGCTGACTGCCAAGCAAAATGCACCCATCAAAGGTGACACACAGTAAACCCAGCATCCCACGTCTTTTTTGTTTTTTTGTAGCTCGGGAACAAGACAGGTGAACAAAACAAAGCTGTTGTTAACATTATGCTGCATTTGCAACACCACTCATGTCCATGTCATCGGGATTCACGACTTGTCATCGTCTCAGTTTTACTTGCAAATCCACAAAGAATTCAACCATGAACCTCATGAGTATTTGTGAATACCTGTTGCTTTATTTTCTTCAACAATAATGTATGCCTATCACTCTATAAATATATACATATGTAAAAATTAATAATTCATTATATTTCAGTGTTTGACGGAGAGATTCTGCTTTATTTTACGGCATTATGCTAAATATGTATAATTCTATGGTCTGTTGAGTGTTATTGTGATAAGATATATGATAAGGCTGTCTATGCCTTCTTTTTTAAGTTACTTTAAAGATAGGCAGATGATTTTTATTTTTATTTTGGGATAACAATACTATTAAAACTATTAAAACAAACAAAAAAAAACATACAAAATTGCTAAAGTATGTTTACTCGTATGTACTTTATACATCCATGTAGTCATAGAAATGTGTGATGTTTCTCTGTGAAACTGTGTTAAACGAAGCAAGGAACAGCTCAAGAACAACACTGGCTGACATGTATGTGTTGATGTATCGGATTTCAACCATAAAAATGAATAAAATAATGACAAATATGTTTGGATGGGTTTTATGTTTTGGTGTTTGATTTTGCTGTGGCAAAGAAGAGCCTAACTGTGAAGTGACAGACAGTAACTCATGGTGGACAACATTTTCTAAATTGAAAGGTGTAGCATGGCCTATGCATCTCCCGCATATTTGCAGTATGCACCAACTGCAAAAAGGTTTTCTTTCTTTCTAGACATGTAGTTGTCCTTCAGACATCTTTTGCCCAGGTGAGATTTAGATCCCTGCATGGGTTGCTCGTCTACCTCTCTACTTAGTCCATACTTGCATTTTTTTAAGGATGCATTTAACTAAATGAGATCTTAAAAGTTTGAAAATAACCTAATGATATTGCATTTCTACACATATTAGGACTTTGTATTGACTTCCATTCATTTAAATAACTGATTTTATGCCTAGTCTGAACATTTAACCTAACCCTACCCGTTAGAGCTATATTCATAACAAGAACCTTAACCAAAGTTAAATTCACACCACACCTCTAAAACTGACCTTTAACCCTAAACGAGCAGGGTCCACCACATCCGGACCAGGCTTTGGCCCCCATAAGGCCCGTATGGCTTCAGAAGGTTAGTAAATTTGCCAAAGATGGTGTGCTAAATAGTCAACCTTAACCAGTACACACACACACACTCACACACACTCACACACACACCTACACTCACACACACTCACACTCACACACACACACACCTACACTCACACTCACACACACACAC
>JAVLVB010000467.1:514775-533670 GCA_032876305.1 Orestias chungarensis
CACACACACACACACACACTCACACACACACACACACACGGCTGGTTCCAGTACATCAAACAACCACAGGGTGGCGGTAGTGTTACAGCTGCCACTCGTGACGCTCCCCTTCCATACCGTGGAGGTTTGTAACCTTATTTACACGTACACGTTTAAAAGAACAACTAATGTGCATTTTTCATCATAGCTTATAAGAAATTATAAAAACCACTTCAAGTGTGTTGCGTTCAAAGGCAGAATCATTCTGGTTAGCGAATAAATTCATATGATTCTCCACGGTAGCTCCCAACAGTATCACTTCAGTAATTAGCCTTGCGTCTATATAAGTCTATATAAGTATTTGTTTCGATTTTACCTTTTTAAACAAGAAAAGTGCGCATTTTTATAGCTGAAGCTACAAAATCGGACACTGCAGCGTGATCTTGAACGCAGCAGATAGCATCCAACATGGCGGCAGAGCTGAGGACTTTGATGCAAAGCGTAAGTGAAAGGTGTTGTTTATGGCTCCCACTGGCACCTTATATTCTTAGTAGTTGTAACTTTAACCCCGTTTGTGTCCGCAGGGGCGTTTTCCTGGACAGACTTTGATTGTTTGTGGGAAATTACTTCGTTGTTACGATGAAAGCTGAAGCTATTTTTACCGGAGCTCATTAGGCGCTTTGCTAACTTTAACTGTTAGCAACTGTAACCAAGAACACTTACATGAGTCAACTAGAGGCGGAACAAGTGATTCTAGGTCGAAAAAGGTCAATATTGTCACTGAAGAGGAATATTATGATTATTGTGATCTTTAGTCTTTAAAGCGAACCAGCTAAGCAGACTTCTGTCGTGTTTCTTTACTGAATTAAAAGCCGAAAGTAAGACTTTCTGCTCCCAATAGATCCCTGCTTTCTTTAGTTAACTATACTTGAACAAGCTTCGTCTACTACACTGATCCTTTGTCATTTAAGTCGGTGCTACACGAGCCTGTCTCCCAGTTCTGGTTCTCCTCAGTTTGTCATCATGATCCTCAGGGAAACATGTTAGACATGCACCAGGGTGGCTCCCGTGGGCAACCTGTTGAAATAGCCCTGTTGGAAGGGTTTATTTACATTTTTCTAATCATAATTCTTACTCTGTGTACATTCAGACTACTGTAGGTAGTATAATCATTCTATAATAAACAAACAATCTCAAAATATGCAGTTTATTGTGCATAAAACATTCCCTGGCCTGTTCGTGGCAAGAGCTGCTAAGCTTTTACTTATGTGCTGTTAGAGAATGGACGTGACCTTAAAATGAGCCGCATGACTCGTTGCTCTCTCACAACTGCCACCGCCGCCGTATACGATCAGCTCAGACTTATGTTCAGGTAAGAGCTGGTGGAAAGGGCTGCAATCTAAAATGGTTATTTTAGAAAATTATATTTTGATCAGACCATTTAGTGGACACATTCATTCATCCAGCCTCCCTCATACATGCAATCAAACACCGACTTGGGGATTCTATTTGTGTTTTAACATGCTGGGTTTCTTTTTTGTCTTTGCAGCAGCAGAGCTGGACAGATGACCTGCCTCTGTGTCACATGTGTGGCGTCGGCGCGGCCCCGAACTGTATTTACAGCCCGGATGGTAAAGGAGCGCAGAGCCACCCCATTGAGGATAGACACCTCAGGCTGAGGCAAGTCATTACTCAACTGTTGTTGGCATCGAGATTGTGAAATGGTTTTTCCGCGTTTACTACAATGTTACTACTATGTAACAACTCCCAGTGTTGCTTATGAATATGTTATTTCTCACCGCATCAACCTTGCTTTTGATAATTAGCAAGAGTTCTCACAGAGCGTGTTGTCCGACGGTCCTTAATAATCAGTGGTGATCTTGTTAACATCAACCAGATTTTGGTGACATGCAAGTCAAGATGTGATGATTAGTTTTCATCCCCATTAATTCAGCGACACACAAAGCACATCATTCTCTTTGTTATCGGATTGTGTCCCCTTAGATGTGCTAATTTGAGTTCAGGGAAAAAAGGGATTCAGGAATAGGAATAATCCTTTAATCCTTTTATTTAATTTTTCTAGGCTGGGTAGTTCAAAAACACATGATTTCTTTTCCTAATTATGTAGAGTTATTGTGTTTTTCAACTTTAAAAAGAAAATAAGATCAGACATTTAAAAAAACAACAACCTGAAAATAAAAATCAGTGCATCTTTGTTATAGTCTGATTTATGTTCTGTTTTCCAAGTTTCAGTTATACTGAAAAATTGTGCTGTACTTTTAAGGGTTTCTGGATTGGTGTAAAATCCCTTCATGATCAGGGTTGAACATGTTTGCGTCATCTCCTTATTAAACTAGAAGCATATTAACAACAAAATATGTTTGATTTTTAGTAAATAATTTCATTAATTCTTCCTGAATCTGATTTGAACCGCCAGGTTTGCTAAGACAGAAAACAGTTAGCCAATTTCAATAATAAACTCAACTTGACTGCATTGATTTATAGGTGGGATCAAATCAAATGTATGAAATTACATTTAAATCTGCACGATTAGATTAAATTGATTGAATTCGAATTAAAGTCCCTTGAGACTACATTTGTTGTAAATTTGTGCTAAATTAAGAACCAAACTGAATTAAACTTTTCAGTAGGTTGCAGTTAAGTTTTTGTCATTCTACACAATTTATTGCAAATGTGATCATCTTTTGTTTGATGGTCGTGTGTCTTTGTTCCAAGGTGAATTAGAGTTGACATAGCTTTACTTTATATGGTAAACCTCTTTAAAAAGTAAATTTCTAAATTTAATCATCCACTGTTTTTCTCTTAAAAAAAAAAGAAGCTGATAACCTTTTAACATCGTTCTTAGAACGTTTAAAAAAACACTGCCCCTAAAAAGCTAAACCGACTCAAACTCGCTAAAACTTAACCTAACTCTACGTATGTTGCCTATGTCTCTCGCTTTTTTGTCATCCAATCAGAGGCGAGGATGGCTGCTTCCTATACGGCGTTTTCAACGGCTATGACGGCAACAGGGTGGCGGACTTTGCAGCCCAGTGCCTGACGGCCGAGCTCCTTCTTGGACAGCTGAACTCTAGTCACACAGACGGCGACGTCCGCCGGATCCTCATTCAGGCCTTTGACGCAGTGGAGAAGAGTTACTTTAACACGATAGATGACGCTTTGGCTAAGAAAGCTCACCTGTCCAACTACCTGCCGCATAATGAGGTAAGCACACACAAGCTTAACTCTTAAGAGGTTATGCAGACAGGAACAGCTTCATCTGGCCTCGTCTGCCTATCTCCTTTGATAAGCCTAACCTCTGTTTCACTCGAGTTCTTCCTGCTTCTCCGCCTCAAACAGCTTGTTTTTTTTATTCACTTTTTCTCATATTAGCTTAAATTTCCATTTTATATAACCTCTTTAATCTCAAGCTTGTTACCCATTGTGCTTTTATATCTAACATAATTTTATGAATTTGTGGATTTTCTCCCTTTCTTTCACCTCCTTCCCATTTTTTCTGGCTCCTTCCAGTTCTCATCTTCACCCTTATTTCTCTGAAAATCTTCCCGACAGCTCACAATGTGTCATCCCCCCCGTCTCTCTCTCCTCAGAGTCAGAAGGTCCAGGAGCGCCTGAAGGAGTTGGAGCAGGAAGTGTCGGGAGGCGCTACGGCCGTGGTGGCGCTGATCCTCAACAACAAGCTCTATATCGCCAATGTTGGTATGAACACGTTTGTCTACGAGTTTAAAATTTTACATTTACATTTTCAGTGTTTCTTTATTTTTGTAATAGAAGCAAAACGTGTTTTGCTTTCCACCAGCAGGTGTCAGGCTTGACACAGATTGTTTGATCGGCAGAAAGTTTGATACAAACCTAGCTTTACTTAGGAGCTAGTATCTATCATTTAGAGTCTCAATCAAATATTTTTTCTTTAAAATGAATAAAATCAAACTGCTATCCTTGCAAGCATACCTGGAGTACCAGGTGCGTAAATAGTTTTATTTGTACAAAAATATGTAATACGGGATATCAGTAGTCGGCAATAAAGTCAGCCTGCGAGGATGTGGACCAGAGGTGTCGTCAGTGGGCGCTTATTTGAGAATATTCCAAATATGACAATGTCGCTTTCTGTCTGTTTTCTAAAATCTGTCATGTACTCTTATAGAAGATGGTTTACTCTCATCTACTGCAGGGAAATAAGCTTAAACTGGTGCATATCAGTTACAGAGCTCACATAAACATGAAACCTTGCTCCAACGGTGAGAAGTGTTTTTTTTGTGTTGAGGATAGAGAGTCGGTTTAAAGTTTGATCGTGATTGACATGCAGCAAATTGGTTCGCCTTGTTCAGCTGATTAGAACACCAACACACAGCTTCAGGCAGTTTTTGGGGATATGAAATCTGCTGCTTTGGTCTGGAACCGCTTGTAACATCTGCTTAGTGACCCGGAAAAGTAATTTTAAAAGTTTAATTAATGTTTGATCTGTCTTATGCTTCCTCGGCTATTAAAATTATGTTTTTGAGCCTTTGTAAACGTAACACCCGACTAGGTTTTCTAGTCAAGCACATTGATGCTGCAGAGGTGTCTTTTTTTATTGGCCGTGTTGGCACTGTGATTATTTTCGCAGCTTTGATACCGTTTGGGACATAAAGATCAGAGCCCAGCAAAGCCGAGCTCAATAAATATTGTTGGTATCACTCAAAAGAACTTGACTCAGAGTGGGAACTTTAATTCAATCGTCTTTTTATTTGGTAGATATAGCAGAAAATTCAACTTTTAACACAGCAAAGACGGCACTCTGGAGTTATTTTTAGACAGTGTGAGTAAATACAAAGAGGGAATTTTCATTTGATGACTCATTTAAAGCAATTCATGACTATGCAAACATTTTGTCTCAAAGTACAAAAAAAACAAAAACGTTTCCAAGGCTTTGGGAGTTAAAGAAACCACTTTGAGTCATTATTTAATCAATAGTGAAATTTCCTAATAATCGGTGATGTAGCAAACTTACTCTAAGAAAACATCAAGTCGTCCAGGAGGTCTTTATCTAAAGCACTGCAGCTGCAGGTCTCGCTTGGCACGCTTTAAGTCACTTTTTATAGTTTAGCAACAGAAAAAAACACAACCGTTCCAAATTTGTTAAAAAGCCTCTTAAAGACCGGTGAAGTGTGTGAATTTATGATTTTGGAAGGTGTCTATCCAGTTTTCTCTATATTTAAAGTCAATAGCATGTTGAACCTTATGCAGAAGGATAATCATCTAAAGCAGGGGTCTTCAACGTTGTCCAGGCCAAGGACCACCAAACTAATGGCGACATGGAGCGGGGACCCCCTAATTTTATATATATATATATGGATGGATGGATGGATGGATGGATGGATGGATGGATGGATGGATGGATGGAAAGTACAGGTGTTGTGAATTAAACGGTGCCTAGCTTGAAAGAGCTGTGTGTCGCTGAATGTGTGCATTGATGTCTGAAGACATCTTCTGCCTCCATTAATCTGTTTACTACAGTGTGTTGAATTACTTTATTTAAAGACATTTCAATTAGTGGAAAAAATTGCAGGACGGAATATAACAAAAACAAAGTCAACCAAAACTTTCGCGACCCCCATGCAGTACCTCTGCGGACCCCCTAGGGGTCGCGGACCCCCTGTTGAAGACCTCTGATCTAAAGGGTATCTGCCATTTCAACAGTGAGTGGTTAAAAAACATTATTTATTTTTTTGCCCCTCAGTCTGCAACCTTTATAATCAGTTGATCACAGTTGAAAACGTCTGTTACGTTCATCACTTGGGTACTTTTCAGAAAAGAATACAAGCTTGTTGTCAAAAGGTCTTTTGTTTGTTTTTTAACTTAAAGTTTTATTTTGAACTTCTATTGAACTGCCAATCAAATAAAAACATTAAATGCTTGGGGGTTTTCTTCTTCTTCTTCTTGAAAATTCGTCCCACACCTGCTCCAGTTAAAGGCTTAAACAAGCTGTCCAGTTCTAATTAAAGCAGTTCGGCAAAAATAACAAAATAAAAAAGCAGAATGGCTTAAAATCACTCCACCGATTATATACAAAATTAATCAGAGATGCTGACATTAGGTTTAGGTGTCAGTCGCAGCTACCTTTTCACAGTTCGGTTTAGATATCTTATTTTCTTAATAGACCACATCATGTTTCACTTAATGAAGTTGCTTCTTATTTGATATTAACATTATGTTGACGAGTGTGGTTCTCTGTAACAATCGGTTATGATGAAAAAGCAGAAGTGTCAGATGTCTCCGTTTTGAAACGTTTTCATATCTGGTCGCTTTTTCAAATAAAAACAAAGCAAAACAAGACTGATCAGCAATGTGTGTAAACACCATTTTTATTTATTGTTACTGTCAAAACGGTAACGGCCTGGTTGCGGCTTTCAGGTACAAATCGAGTTCTACTTTGTAAGTCCAGCAGCGATGGCCAGAACCAGGTCCTTCAGATCGGACGGCCGCACAGCACCGACAACGAGGACGAGCTGCAGAGACTGGCTGCCATAGGTGAGGTGCATGACCTGTGTTTCTGTGGCTGTGGTTACATTTCAGTCATGCAGTACTCTATAGAAGAATTCCTCTGGTCCTCATGTATAACTTTTATATTGAAGCATTGAGAAGTCCAAAGGATTTCAGGCATATCCAAACGTTACGACGTGCAGAATCTAAATGAATGAAATACTAACTTATGGGGTGTGCTGTGTAAAAAACAAACAAAAAAAAAACGACTGAATGCAACTGACGACACGGAGGATGGTTTTCAACGGGCGCCCGTATGGGTGCAGTTGCAAATGGGAGCGCATTAATATTTGTCCGTTACACACCACGCTATTAAAGAAGATCGATCTCTGCGTCTGGATTTATTCATGAATATTCTGCTGCTCGGCTCCTACTCTTGAGTGATCTCCTTTTCATCCGCCTGCAAACTCTCATGCTGCCTTTCCCCAACCACCATCTCCCCCTGTTTGTTCCCGTACTATCCACCTGTGTGCGCGCTTAACGCCGGCTCCACTTGGGTCTACAGTGTCTCCCCTGTCTTGTAGGTGTGGACACGGCTCGCGTACGACAAGCGGGACAAATAGCCGAGCAAAGCAGCACCAGGAGGCTGGGGGACTCCAGAGTAAAGATCAACTACAACGAAATAGACGTGCTCAGGTGAGCTAAAACGCTCATTTTGTCTCACAGGTTTTATCCACTGGGTACATGTCTTGACGCCATTGTTACATCTGTGCCTTCTGATGAGTCAATTGTTTGAAAAACACCTACATATGTTCTCAGCTTTTTTGTCGTTTTAGCCTTTATTTTATTTTAGACGTCCTTCGATTATGTGTAGCTTTGATCGAATTGGACAAAAGGGTCGAAACAACAACAAACCAAAAACATCTTTTATTGCTCAAGGGAGCAGAAGCGCTGTAATGTTTTCTTGGTTTCCTCTAGTCTTGTTGAAAGTCTGATAAACTACACATAGTTCTGGTCAGATATCTAAATTGTACTCATCATCATCCTAACACCTTTACGCTTTGTAGGGTTTATATTTTGCAATGTGTTTCTGTTGTGCAATGATTCAAAGTCATTATTGATTCTTATCGAATGTACAAAGTAGCAAAATTATATGAAGAGCCTCGAATAATCCGATTTTTTATTTTTATTTTTTTGCAAATGTTTCTTGGGCAAGTTGCAGAGAACCGACATGTTTTTTTTTGTAGCCCTCAACAAGCCCCTCCCCTTTCCCCCTATTCCTCATTTCCTGTGTTCATCCAAGCAAATCAGCTCCGCACTTTTGCATCCTTCCAATTTTAACTCCCATCAGACCTAGTATAGATTGTGTATTGAATTGTCTCCCTTCTGCTATCAAGGAGAGACCAGGGGATCTAATATAATCCAGAAAAAAACAAAACTTTAAGATATTCTTTGGATCAATACAATAAACTGGGCTTCTCTGTAGGTTTTTATTTTCATCGGTTCCCTTCACATTAATCTCTAATGTTATTTTTCCAACGTAAATGGAGGTATTTGTTGTTGTTTGTCCTCTCTTATTTCGCAAACCCTTGTCCTCTCTTGTCTTTGCTTCACGCTGACACGTCTGTTTTTTTTGTTTTTTTCTTCGTCTCATTAGTGCGGCCAAGGCAAAGCCCATCATCGCCGAGCCAGAGATCCACGGCAGCTACCCTCTGGACGGTGCTACGGGATTCTTGCTGTTGATGTCGGAGGGCCTAATCAATGCCCTGGAGTCTGCCCACGGCCCAGAGCAGGTCAATCAGGTTAGCAACGAGCCGAGTTTATTTTTGGCAGTCCAGAAATCGCGTATTCTGGTTCTGTTTTTATGTTTTCAAGTGAATTTCTCTCCTCTATGTTAGTCCCCTACTTTGCTGTTTTATTTTTATTTTCACCCTTTTCCATTTTGTTCTATCACACTTTACATCCATCCATGTATGTATGCATCCATAATGTTGGGGTTCAGCTCTTCTGTGGGGGTGGGGGCGTTCCCAAGAAACCTTCAATTTGTCCTAGGTCTCCTACTGAGGGGCGAGCCTAGAACACTTCCCCAAGGGAGACACCCGAACGACATGTCTGAGCTCATTTGAGAACCCAAACGAGATGTGAGAACGTAGATCAACCAGCAAATCCAGAGCTTCACCTCTCAGCTCAGCTCATCAGACTTGTACAGCACTTGCATCACTGCAGGCGGTGCACCTGTTCATCTACTTTGGAGTTTTTATAGAAACTATCCAAGATAAAATAATAAAATACGACCAATCATTCTGTAGATTTGCGCAGACTTGTTGGCGAAACGTTAGCAAGGAGGCGGACGACAGGACGCTGAAAACAGCAATTTCCATCTGTGCAGCTGCGACAATCAGACCGGATTTCGACCCGACTATACAGAGTCTCGCTGTTTCTCCTGAATCCAAGGCTCAACTATTCGGCTTCGGCTTAGCGGCGTGATTCCCAACCAACACCCTGGTCTGTGAATCCAGGGGAACTTCCTCCAATCTCCACCAAATCTTGCACCTCAGCCCCTCAACTTCCAGAGCCTTAAGGATCTCTTAAAGTATCTGATTCTCAATTATCTCTCTTTGCCGTCATAGGAAATCGTGGCCATGGTGGCTGCAGAGCTGGCGCTGCAGGCGAATTTGGAGGCGGTGGCTCAGTCTGTGGTGGAGCGGGTCAAGAGGCTTCACCACGACGTCTTCGTTTCTGGCCGTCAGAGAGCTTCCCACTGCTCTCGACACGAGGACATGACCCTGCTCATTCGCACGATCAATTATCCCCAAGCAGATGCGGCGCTTACGCCCACTCAAGGTAGAAATTAGATTCTTTTAGCAGGCCTGTGTAAGGAAGATTACATCCCATCACCTCGATGTTCCTCATTTAGTACTATTCTCAGAAAGCCTGACTTCTACAGTAGCTAAAGATGTACACTGTTCATACAGTAGGGTTCATTTTCTGGCTTCGATGTTAAGTCACGACTTTCAGAACCGTTGCCAAGAATAAAAGTCAAACTAACCCTCTTAACCTTCCAAATACAAAAATTGCTTATGTGGTCAGGGGAACACATGTTTGGAGAGAGACATGTGCAACACCTGTCCTATTTTTATGTTTGCGCAACCTATCAACACCATTAAAGAGCGCGGATGTATGAGCAGCTGTAAGATGTTTGCTGGAGGTATTTAAAGCCTTTCTCTTCCGTCCTCCAGGTGGTCGTATCTACCCGGTTTCAGTACCTTACTCTAACAGTCAGAGCACCAGTAAGACCAGCGTGACCCTCTCACTGGTAATGCCCTCTCAGAGCACCTTGACCAATGGGACCAACACCGCTTCCACCCTGGAGGAGGGCACCCCCACACCAGGGTGAGCTTGGGTTTTTTGTGCCTGCCAATGTTCTCTCTCCTATTCTTTCACCATTTCTCTCCCGTTTTTTCCAACAAGGCGCTGTTATGTTTTCTTTGCTCGACCTTTCACTGTTGCTTCTTTGTTCTACGACGGCTCCCCGTCGCCGCGGTTTATTTTAGGCACATTTTAAAATAAGTTTAGACTTCCTCATTCCTCCCGCGCCATATTTATTTTTAGGTGCACTTGATTTTCACTCCCCCGTGTCCCTCCTCAGCTGTGTTTATTTACATTTAGGCCAAGTTTTTGCTTCCCCAGAGCTGTGCTGTTGGTTTTGCCGCGAGGCATTTTAAAACGAGGAAGCTCATGATTTAAAGCTTAAAGGTGATATTTTAATATTATTTAGCCCTCGTATACCAAACCCACCAATTATAGATGTCCCAAAACCATTAAATGATCTCACTGTACAGTTTTGATAGAGGGTTCATATTTAGTCTTACATGCATTAGTTTTACAAATGTCCAAACGTTTAGAGTGCTAAAAAGAATTGCTAAGATATAAATGCTCTATAATCTGTTCAATTTCATTTCAGACAATCTGGGTTTTGAAACATTGCTAAATTAGCCTGCTTATGATCAGCGGTTTCGCCAAACGTTCCCTCTGTGTAATTGACATGATTCTAGTGGCTTACCTGAAGCGTCGGTGTCCCGCTAACCTCCGACACTGAAGCCGACAAACTGAAAAGGGATCTGAAAACATTGTTAAATGTGCGATTCTGACACCTGTTATACGAAGCGTTTAGAGGAAGATATCCTCTTTTTTTCCATTTCCAAAACCCAATAGGAGACAATAGAAATATGTTTATATGAGCCAATTTACAACACATGTCGTCTCAAGGCACTTCACAAGAAAATTCATTAAAATCAAAGATACATCTTAAACAAATAAGTTTGAAAAAGTTTCCAATATAAGGAACCCCAGCAGATTGCATCGAGTCATTGACTTGCAGCATTCACTCCTCTGGAATCAGCAGACCGAAACAATGGCTTGTGTTGTCGTTGACTTTACAGCAATCCCTCATACTGAGCATGCATGTAGCGACAGTGGAGAGAAAAAACTCCCCTTTAACAGGAAGAAACCTCCAGCAGAACCAGGCTCAGTACAAGCAGCTGACTGCCACGACCGACTGGGAGTTTGAAAAGACAGAAAACTAAATTAGAAGCACAGGATACTGAAATAAAAGAGTTTATAGCAGCAGTTGTAGAACGTTACTGGAAGTATCTCAGCCCATGTTCTCATCCAAGAAGCTGTCTCAGCTAACAGAACGCCAGACCAGGTGTGGTTACTATGGAGAGAAGAACACTAAGAGAAAACAAAAGGTTAACAAGGTTGAAATAACGGTAACTAAGTAGATTGGACAAAGGAAGAAAGTAGCAGAGAGAGAAGTGGTCAGATTGTCCAGCAGTCTAAGCTTATAACAGCATAACTATAGCAAAACTTAAAAAACTTAACTCTATAGAGTGAGACATGAAGAAGGTAGAGCAAAGGAGAACCGTCTGTCAAGACTGAGTTCTTCCCATAACCGGATTAGGCTGTCTTCTCTACCTCTTCCTAACTATAAACTTTACCTAACAGGAAGGTTTGATGCCTAGATTTGAAACTAGAGAGGGTGTCTGCCTCATAGACTAAAACTGGAAGCTGGTTCCACAGGAGAGGAGCCTGATAACTAAAAGATCTGCCTCCCATTCTGCTTTTAGAGATTGTAGGAACCACCAGTAAACCTGCAGTTGATTAGTGAGTGCTTCAAAGAAAAAAACTTAAAGCAACACCAAGTAACATATAAACCTTCATAAATTGTGTGATTATACGTCAACTTACAGCTCGTTGAATGACACCTCTGTCACGGCCCGAAGGGGTCCGTATCGCTTTCACCGGCACGAAGAAACTTTGAGGAGGGTGGTAGGAACCCTGCCGCACAAAACAACTACAAATGCGCTGACTGCGTACGTCACTCCACGAGTTTCTTATTTTAAACATCATCATATGACATTGTTTTACCACAATTGTAATCATTACCTCATCGCTATTCATCCTTCACACAGCCACTGGAAACAGAAATGCACGGCGACCGTGAGATCAGGATTTTACGATGCTATGCGCAAGTCCTCATGGGAGATGCAGTCTTCTTCAAGACATGCCTGTAGTCTACCAAACTGATTAGATTCATGAGCATTTATGGATAAATCCATTGTTGTATCTCTTTACTCCCTTAACGTGTGCGACCAGAACAAAGTTCAGATTTCAGCAAGCTCTTTTCTTCACTACGTATTTAGGACAAACAAAATGCCTCTGAGGCAGCTTTAATGGACATTTGTCTGTGGTTTTGCTCTAACCACCACCTGACTCAGAGCGATCTGGCCCTGGCGTCATTTCAGGCTCTCACACGTTCACTTCACTCACAAACAGTGGCACTTTTTCCGTGGTCGGTTTCGGATTAAAGTGAAATTGTGACTCATGGTAGAGTGTTGTGCATCAGGGAACCTCAGCACCGGCAACACTCGCACTAATCAGCTGGAAGTCACGAAATCAGCAACGAGCTCCGGCAAAACTGGGATTTATTCTCAGCGCCTCCTACTTCGAATGAGGCGCTTGAGTCATCGACACTCAAAGGTACTTTGAACAAGCTCCTTAAGACTCGCTGGCGTCGCAGCCGGCGACGCTCCGCAGCAAAGGGTCAAACTGTAGGAGGCGCACTGCTGTTTGTAGGTGAACATACTTTAATGAGGGAACTTTTTTCAATTGCGTCCTTTAGGTTTAAAAAAAGAACCGTCCGCTGCAACTGTATTGATTGTAATAACACATGTATTACCTCACAGTACCTCTGTTATAGCTGATCGGAACCAACCATAAGTAGCACTTTAAAATGGCCGCTCCTTTGGGGTTTCTGCCGTTTCACCTCGTCTTTTTGTGCCTTTGTTTAGTCCATGTGAGGGGTAACTGCGTAGCCTCTTACTGTCTGAGTCTCTCTGTTTTTTTTGGCCCCCGGCTCGTCGTTTATCCATCCTTCGTCCCACACTCTGCCTTTGTTTTTGTTTTTTTGTTCCTACTCTTTTAGCATGTTGAACCTGACTGCATGCCAAGCCTCTGTTGACATCCTGCAGCCCATAATTGAACTCCCTCCCCCAAACCCTCTGCCGCTCTCCACTTCTGACTTTTCCCTCTCGACCACACCCCGGCGTCGTCCTCCTCCTCCTCCCCTCCCGCTCTCCACATCTCTGTTTTGTCTCTCCACTCGCGACATGAACCTCGTACCCTGTCACGCTGCTCCCGCTCTCTCCTCATCCATTCCAACTCTCATACCTGTTTACTCCGCCGCCTCCTCCTCCTCCTCTTCTTCTTCTCTCCCCAGCAGCCAGAGCCCCACGGCCACGCTGCAGTCCACCAACACCCAAACGCAGAGCTCCAGCTCCAGCTCGGGCGATGGGAGCCTGTTTCGTCAGAGGGGGAGCCAGGTAGCGCAGCCCGATGAGACGGGCCGGGTCCCGCCCTACGTGGACTTCAGTCAGTTTTACCGACTGTGGGGAGGAGACAACAGCGACGGTCAAAGCACACAAGGAGGCCTCGGACCCCAGTGAGGAGGACAATCTGAATACGCTTGCTTTAATAAAAGGCATGAACTATAAGACTTTTAATGAAATGTGGAATTATGAACAATATGTTTGCTATTAATGTACCGCAGGGATGGAACAGACTGAGCTTTCTATTATGTCGCAATGAAACTGTGAGACTTCAAAACTAATGTTCGGTTTCTTTTAAATCCAATTAAGTCACGGCTAGAAAACTGTAACCCAGATCATTGAAGCTCCTACTGCGACGCCAAGACCTGGTCGATAATGTTTCTTCAAAGCCTTAAACTGTAATGAGTGAATGGAAGAATTTTATGAATGACTTTGAAAGTACTTTTTATTTTATTTTTTATTTGCTGTCCAAAAATACATACGGTGTCCAGATGATTGAAGAACGTGTCCTTGGTTTTCTCTGATCCACTTCCCATCATTACATTCAAATTCATTCTGACTCTTTATAGAAGAGCAAAAGTGCCTCAAATGAACAATAAATGAATCATAACAAAATGATTTCCAAATACCAGAGTTGAGATAACCATCATAAATGTATCTAAAGGGATTCGACTATGCAGTTCTGTTAAAAGAATAGATAAATAATTAAATGAGAAAGATACGTTAAAATCAAGATTGCATTTAGTTATGTTATGGTTGATATAACTATCCCTGATTGGCTAACTTGTATAAAAATCAGACCAATCACTGAGTTTTGTTGGGGGCGGCTCACGTTTATTAGGATGTGCCCCC
This sequence comes from Orestias chungarensis, assembly GCA_032876305.1. Lineage (NCBI taxonomy): Eukaryota > Metazoa > Chordata > Actinopteri > Cyprinodontiformes > Cyprinodontidae > Orestias > Orestias chungarensis. The sequence continues at coordinate 528,980 of JAVLVB010000467.1, forward strand.
ATGCAGTTACCTAAAAGTTATGTTTTTAGTAATACATTATATAAATAATGGGACCTTTTATTTTTATTATATGTAATTTTTTTTTAAATTTGTGTATTTCCAAATTATAACTAGAACTATTTTATTTTTCAGTGCGGGTAAGTTTATATGTAGGGCTGTGACCCTTTTAGCGATTCATAACTACTTATATCAATCTTTAAAACCCAGAGAGCCATTTTTGTCCTCAGGTCAACAAGCTGAAGCTCATATACAGCCACAAATGTTACACATCGTTTTAAGGAAAACAACATATCTGCCTCCCATTGTGCTTTTAGAGATTCTAGGAACCACCAGTAAACCTGCAGTCTGAGAGCGAAGTGCTCTGTTAGGGACATAAGGAGTAATCAGATCTCTGATAAATGATGGAGCTTTATTAGTGAGGGCATTAAAGAAGAAACTTAGAGCAACACTAAGTAACTCATAGACCATAAATTTAATGATTACAGCTCTTTGAATGACACATCTGTAACGACTCGAGCGAGGGGGTCCATATCGCTTTAACCGGCACTTAGCAAAATAGGAGATATGATCTCTCGTTTTGTTACCAAAGTCCAATTTGATGCCATCCAGTTTAAGGGGTTGACCAAACCGTTTCTTTTTTTTTTTTTTAAAGGCTCTAATCCGAAGAGAACAACTTCTGTCTTTTCAGTGTTCAAGAGTCATCCAACATTTTTATGTTTCCAAGACGTGCCTTCAGTCTACCAAACTGATCATATCTACTAACATATATCTACTATAGGTAATATGTATCATTTATAAAACAAACAGACAAAAAAAAAAAAAAAACTTTCTGTTTTTAAAGTTTTAGAATGAAGAAAAACTCAACTTTGACCAAATGGCTTTTTATCTGATATTGGATGGGGGGGAATTCCTTTGTGGCAATTCAATGCAGTTATTTCATGAAAAAAAAGAAACCTCAAGCCCTGCATTGTTATATCTGTTAATGACAATACGAGGTTGCAGACCCTTGTCTTATAGTAATGTCTCCTATGAGGAAGCGGTTCACAGTTCCTCTTCATACAATGAATGCTGCATTGAAATAACTGCGAGTGTTAAAAGTTAAGAGCAGAAAAGACCTGTTTGATATTTTAAACCTCTTTAAAGAGCTTTTTTCTCAATTGGCTTACTCAAAATAAGTGTGTCCATGATTTATAGGGCTGGGATTGTAAATTATTCTGTGATATGAGAGAAAAAGAGCAGAACTAAGAGCTGCGTCACTCATTGCGACCCTCATCCAGGTTTCAGTACAAAAAAAGTGTGTGAATTCACTGTGTATGTTTTAAGAAGTGGGGAAAAAAATCACACCAGAGATGGCTCACGGTTGCTTCCACCATAGGGATTTTACCAGCTGAAACACCCAAGTGTCATGTGGGCAGACTAGAAAACTGGTTTCATTTCACTCAAATATCGCAACAACTGGCCTTTCCAATCTAATTGCTTACAGTAACAGTTTTGTAGTGTTGTTTATGCGGCTTGCTGAAATGAGTGAAACCCTAAGGGTGAACATCCCCTGTGTTGTTGGGTTTCGTGTTTTCTGGAAAGCCTGTTATGGTGGGGCTTCTCTTCGCTCTACAGGGGGGCCCATGCGATGAGAAACTGCCCGCAAACATACGTTTTGAGTTATAGCGGCCATATGTCATCGTGGAAAACTTCAAACTACATTCCGTACGTATTGCAGAAGAAAGGATTCGGCGGTAGCCCGGCCGGAGAGCTTAACTTCCCTGTCAGTACTTTTAAAATCCCCCCCAAAAATAAAAAAAAAGGGTTAAAAGAATATTCTTTTGTGATACACAAAATACAATAAACTATGGAAGTACATTTCCACCACACTGGTGAAAAAATAATAATTATATCTCATAATTATGAGATAGTATCTAATAATAATGACTTAGCTATCTCATTATTATAAGATAATATCTCATAATAATGAGATAGCTAAGTCATAAATGTGTGTGATACTGTCTCATAATTATGAATTGCCAAGTCATAATTATAAGATATAAATACATATTTCTTCATCAGTGTATCAGAAATGGGCTTCCATAATTAACTCCATACCTCTAAAAATATCAAATTTATGTGTGCTGACCTGGAATCCTCCCTGGAATGTGTCAATTTCTGGAATTGCAGGTAATGTGAAAATTGTTTATTTCTCCTCTGATTAATATTCTTTGAAGTATACAGTTCTAACTTCTCAGAAGATGCTTCCTGCTCCCTGCCATCAATATCTTCAATAAATCTGTTTTTATTTCTTATTTCCTGAATACAAATTTTGGAAGCTTCGTCTACAACCACTGGTAAAATGTGTTGCCTGGATGAACCAATGTTCATATTTCTGACCCAGCAGTGATCCTGTCTTCTCGGTTTGTTATCACTGATGTTCTTAGAGCTCTTCCCCTCAAGCTTGGGTCACAGAAACGGTTATAATGGAAATATTTTCAATAAAACGTGAAATACCAGTAAAATGTTTGGTTAGGAGGGACCTTAGTAACGGGTGCAGGATTTCTCTTTGAAACAAGAAAACCGGTTTTACAATCTTTCAATCCAAAACCTGATCAAACATGCAAGTCTGTATATCCATGAGAGAGAACTTTAATGGATTTGTAATACGGAGAGCAATAGAGGTCTTAACGAAGGAACAAGAAGCAGTTTAGGAAAAAAACAAACAAAATAAAAAGTATTATGTTTATACGTATAATCTGAAGAGACCTGAGTGAAAAGGATTACTTTTAAGATGAAATAAAACCTTGTAACTACTGATGATGAATGTCCCCCCTTTTTTTTCCGTACTGGTTATTTCCTGTTAAAAAGTAACCAGCTGTTCATTGGACATCCCTTTTTTTTTTTTGTAGGCATGTTCGAGTTGTCAACTCCAGTGCATTATTAACTTAGGTGTCACACACTAGGATTTTCCCAGCACGCTATCAAGACATCCACCATATTGTTTAAACATCTACGATCAGAGTTTTCCTGGAAGTCGACGAAACAGACACCATTGACGGTGATGTTAAAGCCACCAAGGATGTGGTAAATATACTTAGCTGTTTCATTCAAAAACCCTCTAAGGGATGTGTTTTATTCTGTCACATGTAAATTATTGGTCAATTATTGATTTGGGTATGCAGATTCCGATTACTTTTATCGTTTGGTTAACTCGCTTTCGTTTATGCCGTTTACCTATTTGGCTAAGACATTTGGTAGTTAATCTAAGTGCCTCAGTGGGACAGACAACAGCTGATTACATCTAACAGTGGGGCGTTAATATCAGCAAAGTCATGTGGTGTTGTTTCAATTTGCTTTTCATCCGTTTTTGTCAAAACAGCGTGTAAAGAAAAAATATGTAACATGTAAAGAAAAGCAGGTTTGCAATCACGGAAGCATGTTTCAATTGTTGGCAGCTGCAGGCGTCTCCAATAGAAAGCAGTGAATGCTAGTCAGCAGTAATCAGCGACCTTTGAGAGCACTTCCAGATCTGCGGGTCATAAACGATCCTCTGTCCGAAAGGTTCAAGCGATTTGTGTCTCCACACATGCATGTATATACTCTGGTGCTTTGTCTTAAACGCAGGAGGTCCTTGAAGGTTTTTTTCTTTTTTTTTAATCAGCGCGTTGAGTCATGTGGTTTCAGCATTTCTTGGGGGAGGGAGGGCACATATTTTTCAGTTCACCATGTTTTCTGGTAATTCTTCTAGGTTTCAATTGTTACTTTTAAGTTCAATGGTTCCTTTTTTGGTTTGACTGGTTATTAAGCATGTAGCAAAACATTATCATGTTTTTCTTAATCCCGTAGTGCCTATTCCCACCAATTACCCCCCACTTCTGTGTTACTTGTGGCGCATTCGCACAGGATGAGCAAAGTCTGCATTTTACTGACATTAAATCCGTATATGATGTAAAAGCTGTCGTAACATCGTCTCCACCTTCTATGCATCTGTCATCATGCACCACAACTTTAGTAGTACTGGAAACCAGACAGCTGTCAATACTGCTCAGGTTTCAGGAAGGCTTAGAGCTAATTTATATATATCATAAATAGCTTGATCATATCAAAAATGTTGATTACTGCATGCTGTTAGACTCAGGCACATGAACACCAATTCAAAGATTAGCGTAAATGAATACATCTGATATCCCAACCCTTCTGGCTTACCCGACCCAATCACACAAACTAATGTCCAACTTACAGTAGCAGATTCCATCAAATGACCAAACTCCGTGCTCCTTAAAACCGTAACTCCTGGACCATTTAAGATTTCTCAAAACTCCAACAACTACCAAGAGGCTGAAAAAATAGACCCTGCCACCATATAGTTATAGTTACGATAGCGCTTAGGACTCCATCACTGTGACCTTCCAATCACAGACCAAATTCTGCAGCGCATCAGATGATTGTAAGGTTAGCTTCTAAAGAGTGACAGCGGAGACAGCCAATCACAAAAGAGATCCAAACATCACAGAGCCAATCAAGTGCTGGTAGGCGGACTAAACTCAGAGAAGCGGGCTTCACCTTGAGTGGTTGTTTTCCGCTTGGTCCTAGTGCTGACAATTTCGCTGCAGTGTAACGGAACATTGTTTTTGGACAGTAAAAAGTGCAGGGGACCAAATAGGACATATTAAAAAGTGCAGTGGACATGTCCCCTGTGCCCCCCCCCC
>JAVLVB010000467.1:533770-638871 GCA_032876305.1 Orestias chungarensis
ACAAAAAATTGAAAACAAAAAAATGTGAAAAGTGAGACTTTAAGTGGATGACACTAACAGACTGATATCAATATTTGATAAAGAGAAGAGAAGCGGTGTGTTACATGGGTTGCGTATCCTCCCTCCAATGCTTACTGATTGCTCACAGGGAGAACAAGCACAGCCTTTGAGGATGAGAATCCCGGACCGATATGAGAGATGTTTCACTCCGGGAGCCACAGCAACCAGCTGGATTAACCGTAACAAGCTGAGGTGTTGTGATGCTACAGTCTCACTAAAAAGGCAATGAGTCTTAAGCCCCTCCGAGTGTCCAGATTAAAAGGCGCCCGGGGCCTTTCTGTCTGTGAAAGATGAGCAAGTATCAATGCAAGAAATTAGAGCAAAAATGTGACAAAAAAACTAAAACAAACGTTAGTTGGTGTAAAAAAAAGTAGAGGGAAACTTATTTCCATAAACAAAGAGTTTGAAAAAAGAGTCAGACTGAGTTTTACTGAAACTGAAAAAACATGTGGGGGCTGACTGGAGCCTTGGTTAGCGTAAATCTATGAGCCATGCGATCCATACATCCATTTTCTATACACCCTTGTCCCTATTGGGGTCGGGTGGGTCTGCTGGCGCCTATCTCCAACTTACAACGGGCGAGAGGCAGGAGGTACACCCTGAACAGGTCGCCAGTCCATTGCAGGGCAACACAGAGACATACAGGACGAACAACCACTCATACACACGCTCCCCCCTAAGGACAATTTAGAGAGCCCAATCAGCCTAACAGTCATGTTTTTGGACTGTGGGAGGAAGCCGGAGTAGCCTACACCCTAATCACTGCATGATTTCATGTGATTTTTTTAAATACTTTTCCTTTAAAAACAATAGAAACAAAAACAGACATTCGTGGAATACATTTAAAGTCAATACGTCTGAGCCCAACGCCGTCACTGCAATTGCTTTTTAATGTGCCTGCGCCACATTTACAGAGTGAAATTGAGAGCATATGCGAACATTCTTTTTTCCAATTATGCTCCCAGATCCTTAATTGGATTTAGGTCTGAGCCGCTCTTAAACGGGGAACGTGCTTCGATGTCAACCATGTGTGTTGGAGCAGCGACGCGTCCATTGCGTTGTCCCCGATGCCATCCTGTTTGTTTAGTGTTGTTGTCCTGAATTCTAGATCTGTATTTAGCTCCATCCATCTTCCAAGCAACTATGGAGCTTCGTTCCCTGCTAAAGGAAAGCAAGCCTGCATCATCCTGACGCTGCTTTTCACAAATATTCTGTCATGCAAAAACACTTTCCTTTGCTGAAATTGTGAAACCTCCAGATGTTCATGGGTTTAAGTGTCTCTTCTAGTGGGAATTGATGAAAGTCACGGTGTTTCTAATTAGTTACCTAGCAAGTTTATCCCCTCTCTTGTTGTACCGTTAATACTATCGATTCCTTTTGTTTGAAATACTCGCTCTGTATGCAGAATTTAAATTCATGACCGATCAGAACGTGTATAATTTTTTTTCAGCTTTTAGAGCAAAATAAATAATAGGGAATATCCCCGTGTTTTTGCATCCATCATCTGAAATAATAATGACTTCAACAGTTGGTATTGTACAAAGAAAGGCCAGCAGAAAGCTTGGAGATCAGTTTGTAAAAGACAACAGAAACTAGCCAAAGCGTTGGTAAGTATTTCTTGCTTATTACTCACTGAATATACATTTTAGTGAAAAATCTCTTTCACTTGCCAATAAAACATTGCTTTTTTGCTTTGGCCCTAACACATTTCCTCTCGGCGTAATTACCGAGTTTTGAGCATCGGACAATGTGTCGATACTTCACCCGGATCAGATGACTCTCACTAAATTGGAATACCACTGAAAACGTTTTCCAGGACCCCAGTTTGACAAGTGAAACCCACAGGGCGATGTATTTAATTTGTTAGATGGTGTTATTCTCTGTGGTTATGGCTCTTGGCCATGTAAAAGAAAGGTTCACATAACATTTTAATACCCATCCATCAGCAGGTGAATGAACCATGCAGAACAAGCACATAACCTGACAGACATGTGTCTGAACTGGTGGGGGAGCTTAGACCGAGTATGAAGACATTTACCAGTGTGGAACATGGACATTGTTTCTATTGCTTCAATAGAACAAACCTTTCAAGTACAATATCTGGGTGATGCCTCAGATGTTTCGTTTGCTTGATTTAAGTCGCTGCCGGTGTCTCTGGCGCCCCCTTCAGGTTACGGCGTCTCACGTAAACAGCTGCAACATTTTAACCAGCTGCGTATGTTTGTTTTTTGAGGAAACAAATGCGTGTGAACCCGGACACGCGGCCCTGATAAACTGGGACTCTTCTACCACGGGTTCACGCCTATTCTCTCCCATATTTCATGGACATGACCACGGTCTCCCACCCCCTTCTTCTTCTGCTTCCCGCTGATGAAGCGGCACAACACGGGGCGTGGCTTCCGGCTCGGGGCTCCTCCCCCTCGCTCTCTCCGTTTTCTTCCACTTGTCCCCTCCCCGCCCCCTCTCGCGCCCCCCTGCGAGTGCTCGTCTTCACCTCCGCCTCCTCTTCCTGCGGGCTGCTGTGTCGAGATAGATGAGAAGCCTGTAAATGTGACACACACACAAAAAAAAAAGAAGCAGCAGCGGAAGACGAAGAAGAGAAAAGAGGCGAGGAGGACTTGGGCTTCGCCGTCACGGAGGGTGCAGGGGGGGCACCGCGGAGCACGGAAGGGAGGAGGCGACAGTGGAGCGTAAACACGGTAGAAAACGGAGGAGGCGAGCCGCAGACAGCGGTGACCCCCCCCCCCCCCCTCTTCTCCATCACCTCCTCCTTTCTGTATTTGTTTTTCACGCCGCCTGACTCGCTGCTCTGCTAATCAGAGCGGCTCCTTCATTCTCTGAGGAGTGAACATTACCATCGACTGGTCGGTTCTCCATCCGGCTCAGGACGCTTCAGCTGCGGGTAAAGCCGCCGCTGGAGGGAGACAGGAGGAGGAGGAGGAGTGCAGGAGAACCCCCGACCTCCCGTCGGTGCCTCCGAGTCTCCCTGCATCACCAATGCGATGGCAGAGCGGCTCCTGCAGCAAAAGCGACAGGCGTGAGTCCGAGCAGGGCTGCTCATCTCCACCATGAACCTCTGAAAAGACATCCAGCTCGAGGACAGATGGGTGAGAGGAGATGCTCTGCTGCAGTGTGTGTGTGTGTGTGTGTGTGTGTGTTTGGTAGCAGTATTCAGACAGCAGCAGGGCTTTGGTGGAATATAAGGGGAAGCCTACCATGTGTTACTGATGCTGATGGGAGTTGTGCCTGAAATTAGGAGGAAAATGAGCAAAGCTAGCCTGCTGCTGCTGCTGCTTCTGCTGCTGCTGCTTGTGTTTGAGCCTGCAGGGTTCATGCTGTTGGTGATCATCTGTTTATTTATTTTTTTTTTTATGCAGATATGAAACTGGTTGAGAAACATAAGCGACCATGCAGCTGCTGTAGGACATCCAGGCCAGCAGGGGACGGTCCCAGAACCCCCATAAATCACGTTGTATTTTGATACTGTAATTCAGACTGAGAAGGTCAGAGGTCACAATGAGTTAAGTGTCGCCTCCTAAATTTTTAATGCGCGATTATTTGTATCTCATTGAACCAGTGGCACAATCAGGTATACTAAGTGTGAAGCATTCGACGGCGTCAGGGATGCTCTCATTGATTTATGGGACGTCCTGACACTCATTATTGGCAAACTAGACTTGATGGGGCTGGCAGATGAAAAACGAAGCAGCTGAGAAGGTCTTCCACGCCAGCAGATGGCACTCAAGAGCGCTTCTTTTAAAATTTATCTGAAGTAGAAAGTTGCCTTGAAAAAGTAGGAAAAAAAATTGAGGGTGTAAAATTAAAATACCTCGTTATCAGCTTTTGCTTCGCTAGCAGTAATTGGCATGATTAGAACTGTTTTGCGACTTGCTACAAGTACTAGTCGAACTTAGCATGACCTCAGCTCTTCATCCATGCTGCAACTTCGCAATCTACAACCAGAGACCCCACTATGGGGCCCCCAAAAGCCTCAGACCTATTGTGGAAAATAATAGGTCTAAAAAAATGTATTTTCTTGTCGGGTTCGAAATCAAAGAAAGAAAAAAAACAAGCCTAATTTTAAACTTGCTGCTACATTTTTCCCGTGGCAGATCTTATAGATTTTAAATTGATTTGAAAAGTAATTTTTTGTATATTTTGGGACAAAATATCAGTGATATTTTCAAAACTCCCAAATTCCCCAAGGGAAAAGTGCAAAATATATAAATATTTAATTTTTCTTGGAAGACAGCTGATTGCAATGTTTATCAGTTGTTGGGGGTATAAACTGTTAACTACATATATCTATTTCTGATATTGCATATCTTGCATATATAGAAAAAAAGGGTTTTGGAAGCATAAGCTGTGGTGTCAAAGGTCAAGAGAGACCTAACTAAAAAATGAAGAAACCCGTAAAATATAAATTGATCTGATCAACTATGAAAACAATTCAGAGTGGTTTGTTCCGTTAATACTGAGTCGGCAGGGTTTGTAGTTTGATTCCTCTTTAGACACACAAAACAAGCTCCATCAGCCAACATTCCTCATCTGTCTGTGCTTCATCCTCCTTCCCAGAGGAAAACCACGGCAAACATCACGTCCCAAACGCTTGAAACCCTCTGCCCCTGACGGCCGTCCCCGAATCAGCCAGCTGCAATCCAAGCTGACAGATTCTATTTTCATCTTGCTTATAGTCAACTGAAACCAACACGCCGCCGCTACCGCCACCACTCCATGCTGAATCCATTTTTGATTTCCCGTGAGAGCTGGCTGCAGCTCCCCGGGCCAGTGCTAAGGGGGTCAGGTATTGATCTGGAGGCCCACAGAGGCGCGCACGTACATGTGAGGTTGAGTTAGCTGGTCTCCGTTGGATAGTTTGGAGGAATCTTTGCGCTAATAAATGAGGAGGTGTGGGAATTCTGAGGAGAGTGGAGGTTGTTGGAAGTCACATAGAAGAGTTTCGCTAGAATTTAGAATAGAATAGAATAGAATAGAAGTACTTTATTCATTCCCGCAGGGAAATGAATGAATGATAAATAAATTTACAGATGAATAAATGTTTCTGCATGGTGTGCTTGCTTTTCACTTCTTGTTTCTTTTTTTTCCCACTTCTTCCTCTCGCTTTGCAGTTATTTAGCAATAATTGGTTAACCGTGCGAGGAGAGTAAAACCCGGACACTCCCTGTTATTATTGTGTATGTTAGGGCTTCACTAATGAGTAGGTTCCATGTGTCGTCTTAGGTTTTTAAACAGCGACGCATTGCTTGTACGTCTTGGTTTTCTTGGTCTCTTTTTGGCAAAATAGCAGCTTATGTATCACATTGTATGATTTGTTTTCTGACCAACATCAATGTGTCAATGTGGTTCCTTAATGGGTTTATTGACAGAAAATGGTGGGAACCTCTGTTGGTGGTGCATTTATTGAATAGGGTAAAAAAATGCAAGCAAAGACCACAGTGGTAATCTTACCCATAACGGTAAAAGTCATGATAAACACAAACATACCAATTAAAGACAATCTTCTTTTGGACACCAGTTACATGAAAACATGTATTTCTAAACTTAACGACAAGTAATTATAGAAAAAAAGTACAACAGGAAAATGTCATAATTAACAACTAAGTAACAGAGGTTGAAGTTTTTAAACATGACTAATCCTATTTTTTTGTTGTCCGATCTACTCGTTTCTTATCATACCGGCAAATGTACCACAATAAGGACAAATGATACGTCCCTTCTTGCCGTAGGTCAGTAAACGGTGGCCCGGACATGCCTCTCCGTCTCACAGGGATGCTGGGCTTTTCCCTTTGCAGTGATGTGCACAGATCGGGTGGCTAGTCTTTGGACATCAGGAGAAGTGGAAGGGAGCCACAAAATGAACATGTGATTATTTATTTATTTTTGTAAGCTGAAAGTGAACAAATGTGTAGGACAACTTGAGGACAAAGGAGGCATAAATAGACTAAGTAGACTGCAGGGAAGTATGGGAGGATGCTAAAAAGCTCTTTTCGGGACAAAAATACTCACAAACAAGCAGATTCGGAGAAACCATCGGAGGCACACAGCCGAAGCTCACTTCCTTTGTCAAATTTGATTAAGAAGAAACTCGTCAGATTTCTCCCTCCGTCTCCCCCCGTCTCTCTGCTTCACTTTCAGTTTGATGTATTGGCATGACTTGTGAATACCCTTGCGCGGTGGGAACCTTCAGAGGAGACAGTGGTCCATTAGGTAGACGGAACGAAGACGCGGCTGTATGGGGAACGTACCTGGGAGAAAACCCTAACTCGTATTTCACAAATTACGGAAACCATCCATCGTTTTGCTTTTGTTGCTCGGTAGCAAGGTAACCATGCAACGCTTGGTGCCTTTGTGTACTTTAGCTTCGTAGCCACTGACATGCAAATCCGACGCCGGCATCTGCAGAAGCAAGGGTCAGCCTTCCTCTTAATGGCACTAGGAAACATAACAGTCGGCTATTTATTGCAGTTCAATCAGTCTTTTGTGCTGTTGATATTGTGCCTGGTGAAATTCTGATGAGGGGAAATGTTTTTTTTTTTTTTTTTTCAGATCACACAGCTTTATATTATACAGGTTTTATTTTATAGATGCTCTATTGCATTTTTTTCTTATCGTATTTTATTTATATTTGGATATTTTGCCACAGAAATAGCCCTTTTTTTTAGTTCAGGTTTTAGTTGTCATTTCTAGATTAAACTAGGGTTCTAAAATGTCATGGCAAGTATCTTGAACCCTATGACGATAAACCACTATTCTATCATACAACAATAAGTACTATAAACTTCACTTACTTCTTCCCAGAGTCTGACAGTTTATCTCTTGTCATTTGGATAAGAAAGCTCATTTGTTCAGTCCCCTAAAATGTCAATCCATTACCTGAAGGCGTATGAAATTCAAACTGGCAGATCATTCGTCCTCTATCGCCTGTTCCCATGGCAGAGAACAAAGCTGTTGGACCTCCGGCCTGTTTTTTCCCACCACGGAGGAACATGTTTGCTGTCATTGTATCTCGAAGATCTGCTTCTCGATTAAACATCTTTCGCTTCACAAGCCGTCGTAACATTTCCCTTTTAACCTAAATGCGTAAGCGATCCGTAAATTGGTTATTGAGTTCTAAACACAGCCGGGCTATCTCATCACCCATCAGGTGTATGAATCTTAGTTGTGGCAGTAATGTCACACCTTTCCCACTCAGCCATTCTCTGTCCTTTTCACTCTCTCATACAGGTCTTGCATTATGTTGGACGTTCTTTTCAAGGGCCTGTGACTCAGGTTGCATTCTGACCCAAATGGCTTTTCTGGCACATGTACCAGTTGTCTGGGGGATATTGCTGAAGGTGATCTGTGTGCGACGGCCTTAGCTTCCTGTTATTCTAGCCTGCACTGTAACCCATTAAAACATAAATAAATCTTTATTTGTATTGGTGATAGGGTTAGGGTTAGTCGTTTTACCCCGTTCTTCGAAATGGGCTAACGTCAAATAGCGAAACTGCTTGGAAATGTGTATTTTTTTTTTCCAGGTTGTGTGTTGTATTCGTGTGAAGAACTGCCGGACACGTGCACAACTTGGGTTGTTGTTCTAGGCAAGAGTTTGGCGGACATCATATATGCCGTAGTTTGCAACCGGCGGTGAAGGAAGGCAAAAGTGCAGGAGAGTCTGTTTTCCTTTGTCAAGGGTAAAACTCCACAGTTTTGTCAAGGGAAATGCTGTTCTGCTATCACCATTGGTGGTTTGCTGCTAACTGGACACAGTGGATGTAAGGAAGCCAGATGACATAAAGTTGTAGCGGCAATTAGAAAATTATAGTTTGCACAACTAATCTGTGCGACACCCATGATATCAGTATCATTACAAATCTTAGGGTTTAGGCAAAGGAAATGGGAACACACTAAACAGGAAACTAAGGCCGAACATTGATTGTCCCTGGCTTTTTTGGTTGGTTAACAATTTTCAGGTCGATCAGATTTTCTTGTGTAAACTCTTCCTATTGATCTAAACCACCCATAGTGTTGAGAACATTCCAATTCAAAATTGTAATCTCCATAAAGTAAGCAATATTCCATCCGTTGTATCCTGAAGCCTGCTTTTTTCAATCCAGATGACACCAAAATGTATTACAATACAATTAGAGGGACATTATCTGGGGACTGCGAAACATTCAGGTGTTATATATGTGGCAATGGCTTGAAATTGAACTTATCTGTCTAGTCTAATATTCAAACCGAAACCGGACCAACTTCCTGTGAACCCTGCTGCTGTGGACCGTTTCTCTTGGCAGGACTATCATAGTATTTTGTCTGAGCTTTGCTTGTGCCTGTACACTTGACGGTGCCTGGCTGGCTTTATCATTGAAGTTAGTTTTTAGGTTCTGTGGCTTAATATGCGGTTTAATCACAGGCTCACAATCGAGACCCAGATAGGATCTTCTCCTTTCATTGTTGTTTAAAGTTGAAATGTTCATCGCAGACAGTGATCCAGGTTCATCTCGTACGAAAAAATGCATGTAGGTTATTTGGATAGATGGATGGAGAATAGTATACTATTATGTAGCTTATTATTATTTTTTTTTTCTTTTCTGATGTGAACTGGTAATACTTTCTCTTGGCTGTTCCCGTTTATGGTTTGAGAATACAACAAAGAATAAGAGTGATTCTCTTTTGTCTTCTAGAGGCAACTCTTGGTTTTCAACACTGTGATTACGAATTACAGCTGTTACAGCAGCACAGTGTGCTCTACGGTGTCACGCTCAGGCGCCGGCCCTTTAAAAAAAAAAAAAGGGCCGCGACCGGACTCTGCAGATGTTCAGAGTGATAAAGGATGGTTCTTGTTTGTTTCCAAAGCATTTATAAGGGATAGCCCAGCAGAACAAATCTTTGTGCAAATCATTGCCACCATGTGAGTAATCTCCCGCCGTTCCGGAGGGGGTCATCTCAGGCTTCAGGATGTTAAGACAGCTCCACGCTAACAGGTTATGTTTAGCTGAGGAGAGGCTGCAGCTGCTGCTGCATTGGGAATTGGACCGTTTTTGTCCTGGGATCTGGCATCTGTGGACACGCACTTACAGGAATACGCACTGCTGTTCTCCTTTCTTACACTCTTTGTGAGAGACAGACAATCACGTCTCTTTCTTGTCTGACTTCGGTATAATGATCCTATTTATCTTTGCCTTAGTTCCATACGTCTTCTGCAGGCGCTCCACGTAGGTGCGCTGAGTCCCCGACACATACATGCATTATAATTTTCCATCTTTCCACAAAATTCTCATTTCCTTGCCCCATGTTCAAAAAGCCAAGAAGAATGCAGAGAGGGTAAACAGATAGAACGGGTTTGAGCCTTTCTTCTGTCTCGGCGCCGAAGAGTTTATAGGCCCTCGGTCGGAGAGCATCGAGGGTGTCGCGCGCGAACGGCTCACAGTTTTCCAGTCACTTACCTGCTGTCAGCCGACACGCCGCGCAGATAAAGATATCACATTAAAATGTAGCACCATTGTGTTCTGCTGTCTACCTGAGGCTGACTGAGCTCGGTTCTGAGCAAGACGTGTCACCGAGCGAGGTGGCGGGAGGCGGAGATAATATAACAGGTGTCACACCAGATACACTACAGAGATTCACAGCTGTTGTTGTTTGGCATCAATTGTCCAAAAACTAAACCGAGAAGCTGGAAAGTTTTTGCAACGAGATTTGTCTGGGAAAAGCCTAAATGACGCACATTGCATGCCTAAAATCACTGGAAGCATTTTGCTCGTGACGTCTGTGAAGCCGACACGAACAGTGCTCTTTATAGGCGGGGTGTTTCCAATCCCAGGTGGGGAAAATATCATGTGTATAATGTGGAACTCCATGAATCAAGTCTGCAGTCAAGTGTAACATTACAAGGGTTTTTATAAAAACAATAATTTCCTGCCATTTATTGTTATCTGCCTCTAGTTTCAAAGCCAGGCTATCTTTGTATAAGAGATCTGGAAACTTTGTCGCACATCTCTGGTTTGATCAAAGAAATCACCTTAAATTGTATTAATATTCTCCCGGTTTTTACCAAATATTTCAGGGTTTGTAAGTTGTGTATAAGTGAATCCTCCAATGATCACATAGGCCCCTGATTCCAGCTCAGAACCCTCTTTCTAAATCCATTCATACAGACTTTGCCTGTATTTGATATCACAATGATTTCTTTGTTAATCCGATCGGGAAAAAGCTGTGTCCGAATGTAATTCCCAGTTGCGGCATTCTTAAAAAGGTCTCAGCAGTTTGTGCAAGCACTATTTTACAGCTTTGAAGTGCTTGGACCTTCGCATTCGATGGCTATTAGCAAAAAAATCTATTCGTTAACAGCGGACATGGGTATGCAGCGCAGGCGCCTCTGGTGATCAGAACACGTCAATGTCTCGTTGCAGAGTTACTGACGTGAAGGTAAAGTGTATGAAAGGTTAAAAACGTCACAGCTTTATGTTTGTTTCAGGTATTGCATGTTGAATGGAGACAATTTAAAAGGTTCCCTACATGTTCACACAGAGATTGTTTGTTGCAAACTGCCTCGTGCATCGATCGGCTTTGTGAAGAAGTGCCAGCTCGTTGCCAATGCTGGTCAATAGGAACGTAACGACACTCGGGAGTTGTTTTCAGACAGTAGAGTTTTGCTTTGGTACAGACCTCTTTTAAAAAACGTACTGTTCTTAGGAGTGTTTGTCTTTCTCTCTTTACTTCCCCCCGCCTAAAAACACTCTTCAACTACTCAGAAATGCACCGAAATATGCTGTCTTCTCACCACTAAACGGTCCTAACCAGCTCGCCGACACAGAAGCTGTCTGTCCATCAGGATCTACTTCTCTCTTTACTCTCGGGCCCCTCCTCGGGACCCTGCTGCAGTCTTGGAGACGGCGGGACATCTCGGGAGACGCGGAGAGACAGAGTGGAAACGCTTCTGACCTGTGGCTGACCCAGCATGCGTGTTTGTAGTGGCTACAATGCTGGAATCTCCACTGCTATAAACGGAGTTTATAGGTGCCTGGTG
This sequence comes from Orestias chungarensis, assembly GCA_032876305.1. Taxonomy (NCBI): domain Eukaryota; kingdom Metazoa; phylum Chordata; class Actinopteri; order Cyprinodontiformes; family Cyprinodontidae; genus Orestias; species Orestias chungarensis. Next base: position 544,860 of record JAVLVB010000467.1, read on the forward strand.
CCAGTTGGAAAATGCAGCAGAAGTCACGGCTGGGTCAGAAATGAATACGTAGATCTGTCATAAGGGGGTGAAACATACTGCTTATGCGTTTCATTAAAAAAAAAGAAGTCTTCTAATGAAATCTCTGAATTAATTTTTTTCCCAAGTATGCAGAATAGGAGACATCATATTAGGATTGTCTCTCTTCATCTGGGATCACTAAAACTTGCCCGTGGGATTACTGGAATTGAATTTTTCGTCTCATCATTGTGAGGATGAATGTGGAGATATTGTTCCATAATCCCCTAATTTGGATCCTTCGGTCTCATCAAAGTGCAAGACATAGTCCAACATATCAGTTATCTGACATATTAGGGTAACTTTTTTCACCTGCCTTGCTTAAACATAGTGAGCGGATTACAAAGGAGGCAGAGTTTCTGTGTTCAATTGGTGTGGTCCTATTGATTTTTCTGTAAGATATTCTCAATAATATTTGTAATTGTTGGTGTTGTTGCAATTTCGCACACATCTGTTAACCCCAACACTTACAAGAATACCCTAATTTGTGTCAAGTGCTGACACTGAACCTAATTCTGACATGGGTATAAATACATTTGGGACTTGTCTGTAAGTAGCTGAGAGGTGAAAGGTCAAACCAAGTGTGACAGAACAGTAAATCAGGGTTTTCATCTTCAAACATTGAGGTGGAATCCTAAACTTCAATACTATTATTAGCAGTTCTTATCCAATACGTTCAGGATCTAGCATTCATGCAAATTTTGTGCAAACATTTAAAATGTCGCAATAATAAAAAATAAATAAAAAGGCCTACACATCAATTCTTACACAGGAAGACCAAAAACCCTAATAAGTAAAAAAAAAGTCAGGAAGTTATTTCGCAACTTGTCGTTTCCATCAAACTTTTTTTAATCGTTACTTTAAAAAGCGCATCAAAATTTCTTTAAGGGGAACATGGCTATCGTCCTCATCCCTCCATTCGTAAACTGCCTAAAAATTAAAGACTGTTTACAGAACACGAATTTAGATAAAGTCTTTATTGTCATAATGTGGAAAAATGGGAAGGACCCAACATTATCTCATGTTAAATAACAAAGGCAGTGGAAGATTATTTTTTAGACTGATCCAACTCCTCAAGGATAAACTCAAGTGTTTGCAGTTATTTGGACCTTTAGATTCCCTGTACCGACAAGCAATTTCTGACCTTATCGTCAGCCTCTTGTTTAAGTTTGAATATTATTTGTCTTAATTTAAAAAAATATGGACTATAGAGTGTGTTTAAATATTCAAGTGACATAATATATTTTTAAGAGAACTCTAAATTGGAAGTTACAGGCCTAGAAACAAGTTTTCCCAGCATAATCTGTTAACCAAAGTTAGGCCAGAAGCTGCGGATGAGGAACAAGGTGAAGTTAGGAGGACAAGATTATGAATCATTCTGAGCAACAAAGCCGCATATCGACCATTTACCGCGCTGACGCAGGTTTGAAGCATTCATTTTTATCTCTGCTTGCTGTTGGGAGATGTGGACATCAGTGAGTAGGCTGCTATTGGCCGTTGCGGAGGGAATACAGAAAGTGATGTAAGATAGTGCGAAAGAGGAAGGGCTCGTTTGAGGATGGTGAAGAAATGACGACTCAGTTTTTACAGGGGAAGGGAGAACGTTTCTGCCAGGATTATGCCGCAGCACAGATTATCGTCCGGGAATGTAGCCCAGTGCTTAGTGAGCAAACAAATACAAGCATGCTACCTTGGGAGGCTGCCACCCCCCCCCTGAAAAAAAATGTAAATAGTGTGCCAGTTTTTGGTAGGAAAGCCCCCCCTTAAAGCCACATACTACGCCGTGGCTCTTCCAGAAACACACAGCCACCTGATCTTAACCGTATTGTGCTTTGAAATTGTGCGCACGTGTTTGTGTGCTTTGTTTGTCTGCAAGCTTCGCTAAATCCCCCCCCTGAATTCCTCCCACTTGATTACACTGTTTATTCTCCGCTTGTCCCCCAAACTCCTGCCCACAAGCAGGCTGAGGCCATGAGGAAACCCTCGAAAACAGCTCCGTGCTTTGCATTCCAGCACGGTGCTCGCTCTGGAATCTGAGATGCCAACGCCAAACTATTTTTGGGATACCTCTATAAGATTACCTGAAAATAATAGGACAAATTGATGTAGCTTTGCGACTGACAAAAGCAATGGCGCCTTAGGAAATTCTGTGGCATAAAATCTTGCCCTATTTAAAAGTTTTGGGGGTAAATAAAGATTGAAGTCTGTCCTGACAGACCGAGACTGAGCTCAGACTGATCAGATATGAACTGGATAACTAAACTTTGACCAACTTCACTGAAAAACATTTAAAAACCAGTTTTTGTCATGAAAAACGTCTGCATTAACTAAATCGTCAACCGTCAAACTGAAAGTGATCACTTATCTGTTGTTTAATGGGTTATAAAGCATGTAATGTGAAGACTAAAGCGAATGTTAGCATTCAAAAAGGAAAAAACATTGATACAATATAGTTTATCTTAGAGGACTCATTTTTGTTGTCAAGTGATGTAGCTGGAGTAAATTACTCACAACAAACTTTACACACACAAAAAAAAAAATCATGCACTGGGGATTGAAGTGCTGGGGATTTCCTCATCTCAAACAATTTGTTGAAACAAAAGTTAACAACAATGATGTGTACACCACAACAAAAAATGTCAACGTCTCAATAACTCGTCATGTGCCCTTGAGCATCAATCACAGCTTGACAACGATGGCTCATGCTGTTCACAAGTCGACTTATTGTCTGCTGAGGCAGGGCATCCCACTCTTCTTTAAGGACAGCCCTCAGGTCATTGAGGTTTTGGGTTGCAGAGTTTCGAACCTCTACACGGCGACTCAGTTGATCCCACAGGTTTTCAATGGGATTCAGGTCTGGAGAAAGTGCAGGCCACTCCATTTGAGGTACACCAGTCTCCAACAGCCGTTCCCTGATGATGCAACCCCGATGAGCTGGAGCATTGTCGTCCATGAAGATGAAATTAGGCCTGTGTTGCTCATGTAGGGGCACAATCACTGGATTAATGATGTTAGTCAGGTAGTATGGGCTTGGCACTGTACCATTCACAAAGTGTAGGGCAGTTCTATACAGACTGGACACACATGCTCAAACTGTGACAACGCCACCACCAAAAGCTCATCTGGTGACAACAGTGGCTGATGGATAGCGCTCTCCTTGACGTCTCCAACATCGTTGGCGGCCATCATTTCTGCTCAATGTGAATCGACTTTCATCAGAGAACAGTACTGAGGCCCACTGGTCCCTCGTCCAGCGTAAATGCTCCCTGGCCCATGCAAGACGATGACGCCTGTGCCTGCTGGTGTGGTCAGGTACCCTTGCAGGTCGTCTAGCACGCAGACCACGCTGATGTAAACGATTTTGAATGGTCTGACGTGACACTTGGGTGCCTCTCACCTCCCTTAAACATGCCTGGAGTTGAATGGCATTCATCATCCGGTTTCTCAGGGCATTGTTCACAATGTAGCGGTCATCAGCATGGGATGTGGCCAAAGGACGTTCACTTCTACGCCTTTCTGTAACTCTTCCAGCCTCTCTGTATCTCTGTTTCAACCTGCTGATGACACTTTGTGACACTCTGAGCTCAGGGGCCACGTCTGTCTGAGAACGTCCTGTTTGAAGCATTGCAATGGCCAGGTACTGTTGATCCATTGTTTGGTGTCGTCTTGGTCTCATGATATCACAATGTGAACAGCCTGGTAAGGACGACTGTTTAAACACCAGCTGTAATTGAACCAGGACATTTATTGGTGGATTCGAGGATCAGACACCTGCTGTGACTTTTGTCGTTAAGCTCGTCGTTAGAGAACAGCAACATGTGGAAAAAGTACTGAAACATTTAACAGTTGGACAGGTGCATTCAAAAGCTTAGAGAATGTCACATTAAGTTCACCTGTTAAGGTTTGAATGCATTTTGGGCTCATCCTGAAATTCAACCTGACAGCCAAATATCCCTAACTTTTTGTGAGTAGGGTATATATATATATATATATATATATATATATATATATATATATATATATATATATATATATATATATATATATATATATATATATATATATATATATATGTAGTAGATTAAAGCCAGACTTTATCATCTTAGAAATATACTGAAAGCGCCTTTTTTAAATATATTCACTCAGCGATTTTGTTCATTCTTATGTCTCCAGCTAACTTCTTATGTCTTATGTCTCCATCCTATGTAATAGCAGTTAGGCTTCCTGCTCATCCTGCCTCACTGTCAATAATGATCATATTGTGTTTCTGTTGAGATCTCAGCGCCACTAGATGCATTGTTCTGCGAAGAATGTGTAAGGAGACGCCAGTCCCCCAGGGACAATATCTTAGTTGTAGATGGATTAAAGACAATGGAGGGCTGAGCTTCTGTCTCTGAGCCACTGGTATTACATCTCACACCTAGATCATTCTCTCACTTATGTTGTAAACAGATTTAGTGATTATACACCTTAAAGAAATGCTCTCACCTTAAACAGTATATGCATGAATGCGTAAACTGAGATGTGTCTCCATGAAAGGGCCTGCTGTATGACATTTTACACTAATGTACACGAAATGTTTGTAATTTCACCTGCAAACTGTTTTCTCTTTCTTTTTTTCTTTTTTTACCCAATTCTAAAAACTCGTATTACAAATGTCAAACTTAAAATGTTTTTCGAATTTAGACAAAATGGGCAAACTGTTCAAAAATCGTACACTTATTTCCACCAGCTGGGATAAAATGTCGAATGAAAATATTGAAATCCAAGAAAGGAATGCCTATAAAAGAAATATGTGTTTTATGCTTGAACCCCCGCCCCCCCACCTCGCATTTATTATTTTTTTATTGAAAGTAAAATTTGTGAAAAACAACAAGGCTGCACAGTGGGCACAGTGGTTAGCCCTGTTGCCATGCAGCGAGAAGGCTCTGGGTCTTTCTGTTTGCATGTTGTCCCTGTGCATGCGTGGGTTCTCTCCGGGTACTCCGGCTTCCTCCCACTGTCCAGAAACATGACTGTTAGGCTGATTGGGAACTCTAAATTGGCCTTAGGTGTGAGTGTGTTTATGAGTGCTTGTTTACCCTTTATGTCTCTGTGTTGCCCTGCGATGGACTGGTGACCTGTCCAGGGAGTACCCCTTGTAAGCTGTAGCTTACAGACCCACCCGACTCCATAAGAGTGGTGAAGAAGTTTTTTGTTAACCCACAGGTCAGTGGCCTGAATGGGCCTTATTGCTTTCCAGAGTATGTGCATGCAGAGAGGCACACAGAAACATGAAGGGCACTCTTACGGAATTAACCAGAACGGAGTATTTATGCTATGTGATATGATTCTGCTGGGAAGAGTAAAAAAAAATCTCCATGTTTAGGAAAAACACAAGTCCAACAGGATCCTACCACTACCATGTCTATCCTCTTGCATATGAGCGCGTTAAGAAAGACCCGCTCTGTTTCTGAAACACGAACAGGTTTTGTAAGAAAGGCAAAAATTTCCATTTTGGTTTCATCGGAACAGAGCAAGTTCTTGCGCTTGTCCAGTTACCTTATCAGGCTTGAAACTTTAAAGTAGCCTTTTTTTTGTGGTTTTCCTCCAGCAGTTGTGGCCTCAACCAGGCCAGTTTAGGTGATCTGTCATATCTTGTAAGGTCTGCTGGCCTGTCATTGGCAAGTTTTGAATCGAGCTGCAGTCTATGAGAGGGTCACGTCGTTCTGTAACCTTTAACCTTCTCACCGACACGAGCTTTTATGTTCACTGTGATGCATTCATACATAATGATAATGTCTGTTTACTAGTTAGGGTGTTTGTTTGAAACGGGTAATTATTAAAACACGGCAAACCTTTTTTGTAGATTTTTATTTTCTCCACAAATTGGTGGATAAGTTCAACGGATATGAATACGTTTGCAAAGTACTGCATATAAGCTGTGGTTACAGAAATTAATATTGTGCCAGCCACACATGCACACCGTGGTAATTCAATTTCATTGTCACACACTTAACAAAAAGCTCCCTCTCCATCCTCTGGCGTGGTATAGCACTCTCGGTGGATATACGGCCCACAGCTGAGCACCATTTGAATATAAATCAGCTTGTAGAAAACAAAAACATGAATAAAATAAAAATTGTCAAAACCAATAAATTACGTACGAAACCGTTTCGCCCTCGTTTCACTTGACAAACGCCTCGTTGATAGGGGTGAACCCAGGAGAGGCTGAAGTGTTGCGCCGTATGTTGATGCTAGCCCAACAGACGTCAGTCATTGAATATGAAACCCGTTCAAACTTGGCCATCTTTCGCTTGTTCGGGCAATACGGAAATATACATTTAAATAGCGAAACCCTGAAGATCAAATAATTTTGAAGGAAAAGCAGCTCCTGCATTCCCGGGTCAGGATGATTATTATTGGATGTTGGACCATCTACAGTTCGTGTCTCTGCTCTCTGCGCTACATTTTCCCACAGAAGCGAGTTGGTAAAAACAATTCTTCCCTTTGTGTCGGGGTTCTTGTGATCAGAAGGTCGTTTCTCTAATCAGTAGTCTGCTCACCTATTGTAATTCCCACGCACCTCTGTGTCACCCCCCCCCCACTTCTTTCCTATTTATGTCTCCGTCTCTGTCTAGGAGTCATCCTGCTGTGTCTTTGTATGCGTCCTGCAATTACTGCTGATGTGTCATTAGTGATCTTCATTGTTGTGTTTTTTTTTTTGTGACAGACTGGCTGCCGAAAGTTCAATTTAACCACAAAAGAACTCATTAAACTCCGACCTAAACGAAGGCCCTACTAATATTCCATGGATAAAGTCTGTGTTGGCAATATAACAAACACCTGTTTTGTTTTTAAAAACATTTAACCTATTTTCGCTGGTATTTTGAGAACTCAGTCTCCAAGTCCAGGTTGTTGAGGCTGGAAGGCCTCCTTGACGTCACCCTGATCTTGAGCTGTCCTTATACATTGTCTGTCAGACTCAAGTCAGGACCATAATGTGTCCACTGGAAATTTGTGAATGTAAATTTTCCTCAACAGAAGCATGTTATGAGTAATTCTGGGCTTAAGTATAAACTGTTCATTCCTGAAACTAGTTTTTGTGGGTGCTGTGCTCCTGTTGGCTTTAAAGGGAGTGGTTACATTGTGGTTATAAGACACTAACAGTAAGTAAACAGTGGACTCCCAACTATTCGCGTTATTTGTCTTAACGTAACTCCTAAGTAGTGGGAAACGATCTGACATTGCAATTTTGCTCACTATTGTGAATGTTGCTGCATACTTATTGGAGCGAACCTACTTTGCTCTTTTGCTCGCCTGTTGACAGCTGAAGTCGGAGAAGAGACGTCACTGTTTCGGAAGCACAATGCAGCATTTCACCAAGAAAGAGCGACGCTTTGTGTGAATCTAAATCTTGTTCGGGTTTTTTGTCAGCGTACAACTACCCATTTGTGCATAAAAATTTTAACCAGACAAATAGCTTGACCTGATTGAGCTTGACCTCCTGATTCAGAAAATATCTGAATACACTGTTTGTGACGCTTTACTTGAAAATCGCCTCTGCTTTGAATTTAAACAGGATAACATATTGATGAACTGGGTTAAGACAAAGATAGTCTATATTGCCTTGCTGAATCACATCTTGTGTACTTCAACGTCTACTTCCATTCACACCATTCAATCTTCTGTAGAGTCCACTTAGTTCCTATATTATCATCTTTTTACACATCGGAGTGCTTTCAATAAAAATCTCTGTGAGGTCAAAGATATTTGGTGTTCCCTTTTCGATGATACGAGCTAAAGCTTTTTTATATGCCACATTTCATTAAGTTTAAAACAGGAAATCATCCAGGAAATGAGGTTTTTTACTCTGGCTGAAGCCAAAACATGTATATTGTGCGCAATCCTGGGGAAAGGAAATTAGAAAACCAAGTTTTGAGTCGCAGAACGTGGAGTCCTGACTTCCAGGTTGGTGACTTATTCTATCAGGATTGTGAAGAACCCAGACGCTGCTCAGTGTGTCTGTAAGTCTACAGCTATCGTTATTGATGAACGTATTCAGGCTACCAAAGAAGAAAGGGAAAAGGTTTGTTGTTGTGGCTGTGTGTGTGTGAACGTGTATTTGCTATATAGTGGGACCCTTTTCCAACAAGTTGTAATTTTCGGGACATCATTTTCCTCGCCTTAAAGTCTTGTTTTCCGATAGGGGTTTAGGTTTAGGACTATTGTGTGACTTGAGTTGAAGTTAGGTTATATAGAAAATTAATGAAAAATGATTGGAAGTCAATGGAAAGTCCCCGCAAGGATACTGAAATACCCCCTTGTGTGTGTGTGTGTTACTTTACATTTGTAGATGACTCAAAATTGGAAAGATACATCTGAATTGCCAGGGATTACTTTATTGCTTAGTTACATCTACCCGATGACTAAAGTATTTATTGGGATGGATCTGGATTTGTAAAAACTGTAATGGTTTCAAACACTTGTTCCTTAAACTCTTCTGTCTGAGGCCTAAAAACAGTCATGTAAGAACCCATCAGCGAAGAACATTAACAGCACAGTAACAGCACAGTTCACCATGATTCACCTCTTTATTTTTTTCCTTGCTGTGTTCTTTATTATTACTATTTCCTTTCATCTAAATTAAAAACTAAATGATTCACAGCAGGTAGAATTTTCCCAAGTATCTTAGAAGTTTCTTTCATATGCAACATGAAGGACGTTGTTGATTTTGTGATTCAGACAAAAGAAAAAGCTCAGGGACGTCTCATCGAAGGTCTATAGATTATTTCCATTTGCTGAAAATGTATTTAGATAGATATCCCCCAAAAAATATAAGGAAGGATCTGTCATTACAGCACAGCCACCTCTCCCCACCTCCCCCAGCTGGAGTCTTTCCCCCACGCCTTTAAAATCCCCGAGTCGTTTATTGGCAAATATATAAGCTTTTCAGCATCTGCAGTTATGGCCCTCAGATGTAATCACTACCCACATCATTACTGGTTGTGTTGTATAATTAGCTGCCTGTGGGCTATTTCTCCTCACACTTATTCCCACAGAGGGCCACCGTAGCCTGATGGGAGCAATGCTCATTTGCTAATGTGTCAAGTTTTTGAGCGGAGGAAATCTTCCACATATGCCCGGTCAGTCTGGTTCTGTGTCAGTGCGGCATGCAGAGAGCATCGGTTTAACGTCTGCGCAGTAAATCCACGGCTTTCCAAACATCCTTTTAAACCGCTATCGTAGAAATTAAACGTGTTAAGAGTGAATGGAATTAAGTTAACCTAATTTTAACCTAACTTGGGACCCTTAAAATCTGTTACGGGACGGTTAAAGTGACTGTCCATGAGGTAAATGTATTCGGTACATGTCCACTTTTAACGACTTTTTCATTAAAAGTGACATCGTTCGGTTTTACCTGGCGGTTTGTCAGTGAGATGACACAAAACGGCCTCGTTCTCCGACCTGCTGAGGGTCGAATGCGTGGGAAGAAACCTCCCTAACAGCCACCGCCTATATCTGCAAATACATTAACCTGCAGCTTAGACGCTCACCTCCATTACTTACGCCACTTTTTAACATTTTCACAGCAGAGGATTTCCTCGTGTGTGAGGGTGTTGCTCTGTGATGGACTCAAAAACTGTCCAGGGTGCTGCACTGCTCACAACCCTGGAAGTACGAGTGGGAATAGACCATGGACAGATTCTATTAAGAGTCCAACTGTTTCCAAATGGACTAAGGTCGTCAACACTGTTGATATCTCAATATAATCAATACTAGATTAAAGATACTTACAATTTTCAGTCGGTCTGAGCTCCAGGTGCCTTCCAAGCACCGCTTATATTTTGTATTCATGATATGCAAGGGTCTGTTTGCCTAAAATACAAAAACATAGTCTCTCTGAAAATTAGAACATTAAAACACATCACAAAAAAAGAAAAACAAACCACTAATGACCATATGTGGTGGTCTCTGGTTAGTTGGGGGTAATAACAGCCTTCATGGTGTCTGCATAGTTTTTTCCTCTTGACAGTAACCCACAAATTGTCTGTAGGGTTTTTTAAATTAGTCAAGTTTTGATTAGGGAACCTTTTCTTGCAAACGAAACAAAAACAATTTCCCTTGAATAGGGAACTCTAAACCAGCGAGCAACATCTTAGTCATTTTTCTCTTTAGCCTGAATCAAATGCTTTTCTCTGGATCACGGCTTGCTTTCAGTTGAGGCCTGTGTTATAGATTTTCCTGTGCCTGTTGGCTCTCACATCACTGACACTATGGCTTCTAAAGCGCCGCTAGGCTCTGACTGGGCTTAGCTTCACACTTCTCCCAAGGCCATTTTTTGGTGCATTTTTTCTACAACAGCTTTCCCTTTCACTCCTTAAGTTCATCCTTAAACTATTTCATATGCAAAATTCATTTTTTTGAATACAGTTAGTTAATATGATGTCCCTTTTGATCACTAATCAAAAATGGCTGATTAAATGATCAAAAATCCACTTTCTCAGTCTAATATAAATTGCCTGTTGGTTTTGTCTTAAATGTTCAACAGTTGGGGTGCAAACTTTCCAAATGTCTTGCACGTATCATTAGTACTTATGCTAGTTTATGCATAGCAAGGCTCTTTCGGTTTTGTTGTGGTTCTTTACATAGCTTTTGCATGCAAATGCATACCAGGAAACAATTTGGTTATGCTTCACGTTTACCGTCGATACGGCGAGGTGAGTGTTTGCTGGCGTCTTTATATTACCAGAGACTCTGCTAGATTTATGTTGCGGTTTCTTTTATAACTTGAGCAAAGGTATGAATGATATGAAATCTCGCCCTGCTTTGTCTACAAATATCTTAAAAGCTATTCATGCAGTTTCATATTATCGTTTATTTTTGTCTTAAAGACACAAATGAGAAACTGGTAGAAACCTAAACAGCATATATTAGGCTTAACGGTATGAGTGAACTATTTGTCACGTTCTTAATAAGAATGCAAAAAACCAATCTGAAACTTGTACTGCTGTGTGGTTGATAGATGCTGCGCTTTCTGCCTTTTACCAATTGCGGGAACAAAATAATATGGAGCTGAACATACAAGGGTGAAAAGAGCAGATTAGGGTAAGAGAGAGAGAATACATGACACGGAAAAGGGAGTTTATTTCATATTTTGAAGTTAAAAGAAGCACTTTAAACGAAATTGACACACATTGCAGTCTGTACTCATCTATTTATGGTTGGTTAGAGATGTTTTGGTTTTCTATCATTGCCACGTAAACCTAACAGAAAAGTACAAGCTTAGTTGCCGGTAAAAGCAACAACAGTGTTATTTATTTATCTATTTACAGTTTAGATCTGTTTGTGGGATTATGAGGTAGATCAGAACAAATGGAGTTTTAGGATTGAACCTGGATGTGGACCAGATTACAACAGACCCCACACCTCCCGCCTGTTCCCTGCACTGCTGATGGATTCACTTATTCACAGATTTAAAAAATAAACGAATAAATGCTCCTTTGGAAGCCGACACACCAAGACACACTTGACCGTGTTTGGAAGAGCAGCCAATCTAGGATCAGTGTTCATTTTCCTCGGCGCTGATTGCCTGTAACCAACAGAGGCGACTTCTTCAGCGCGTGATTAAAAAAACTGAGCAGACGCAGAACTGAGTAAATACTGCAGCAATACTTTCATTTTCTGCGTCTCTAACTTCAAAGTTTAGACATCAGCCCACTTCCTGTTTCTGTAGGGTTAGCAGCTTTTGTGTGTCACTTTTTAAAATTAATACAATACTTAGAATGGTTTTTTAAAATTGTATATGAGAAATGCATTTTTCTCATGCATAACAATAAGAAATTGTCTGCAACTTAAAATAATTTACTTGACATAGCAAATCAACACTCAACAGTTTTTTTTGAGTGTGATTTTCTTTCACGCTCCTTGACCTTTGCACCCATTACTTTTACGGGGCAAGTTTCAGTCAGCAATACATACCGATAAAAGGTGTTCCTGTGTGTTTGTTGAGTGAAGCATATAATTTAACCACAGTTTTATTTCTGGCCTTTCGTGAGCTTTCTATAAATCATAGTGACAATCATGATGATTTACAGAGCAGAATCTTTAGCAAGCCCTACTTTGGCAGACTAATGAATACAAAATTAAGTTGAGTTAGTCATTGAATTGCTATAGGTTCTGATCTTCGTGTTATAAGCATAGATGGTGTCTGTGGTGTCACAGCTAACCTGTGTAATCGTTATAAAAAAAACAAAAAAAAAACATGTGGTTTCCAATTCCCATTCTAGGAATTTCGTTTTATCAGTTATCCCGTGAAATTTCTAATTCCGGGAAGGACTGAGGATCCTGAAAATGAAGCGATCCCGTGGGCTGATACAGGATAAAGGACTCTTTAAAATAAGATTGAGCTGTGAGGAGTGTCGGCTTACACTAACGCACGTCCAAGACTCAGGCTGACGCTTCGTAGAATTATAGAGACGGAATATAGGCTTCAGTGAAAAAAGAAAGAAAAAAAGGTCAACTTGTGATATATTAGCAGCTTAGTCACAATCAGAGCCCCCTGTTATACTATGACCAGGGTGGAAAAAACCCTAAAAATGTGTCCCTCACTCATTTTATAGGTTATTCGCTCTTTGCGGATACAACAAACTACGTGATCTGAGATACTGACAGTTGCCTGAGGCGGAACTAGGGGAAGTAGACAAAACCCGATATTTGGCATTTTCTACATTGTGCTACCTTTTTTTTTTTTTTTTTAATCCACTTGTACAAAGCAAAGAGCTGTTCAAATTTTCATTTATTTACATTTAGGTTGATCATGAATGCATTTATGAAATAAAAATAGGCTTAGTATTTATATGCCAGAGATATAAACATACAGTAAAAGCCACAGAGGGCCTTTATTCATAGTCTTGTCAACAGGAGAGATGCTAAATTTAAACTCAATTACTTACTTAGTAATAAGCAATTTAAGGAGTATTTCTACTGATCAGAATGTGCATAATCACTACACTACACTACACGTTTAAAACATCTTTGCATCCCTGCTTAAATTCTACCTTTTTGAGATTTCAAATGTGCAAGCGCATTTAAATCATGTTGAAATATTTTTTTTTGTTGCTCATGAGATGATCGACCTGTAGATAGTCTGCACAGAACAGGGTCTGTTAATAATCTTTAGTTGTACTCCTTAAGTAGGTCAGCTGTCGAGTTGTTTCTTTTAACCTGCCAATCTATTTGAAATCCACCGTTTGTGTGCTTTTGTTAGGAACAGGGCAACAGAAGAGATAACGGGCCCCTTCGACTGGGCTAATTCTCAGGTCTGCACCGTTTCCGAGGATCTCGATTTCCATTCTCGGAAGAGTCCCTGGAAGGTTGTAATGGGACCTGCGTCTTTATTAACGGTGGCTGCAGATGTTTTCCCTTCTTTTCTTCGACTAAAATTAGCTCACACGAATGGGGAGTCAAGTCTGTGCATGGGAGGGTGTGTGTGGCGCACAAACCTTTTTTTTTGCCGCACCAACAAGACAAGATGTTTCACATGGGTTTTTGACGGACGTGTATTCACATGCAGCCCAAATGGGTTCGTAAACAATGCGTGTGACATCTCAGAGAAGTTGGGCTCTGCGGCGCGAGGAAGAAAAGAAAAAAAAAAGCGAGACCTCGTGTTTGTCATTTGCAATTGGACTTGTTACAAATGTGTAACACTGCCCGCTCTGAGGAGTCTGCCACACTTGATCGGTCACTGTCGCCCTCGCACGAGCAGCGTCGACGGCAGATCAATCTGTCACGGTGCCGGGAAAGTCGCCCTCAGATTGGGAGAGAAGCTGGGAGTGACACACAGAGCAGGAAACAGAGGAGGTTTGTGGTAAGTGTGTGCGCGTGTGTGCAGGGCAGAACTTGTTCTTTGGGGGTCGTGTGAGGTGGTGGGGCGTGAAAAATATGAGTCTCGCACAGCATGGTTTCTCACTGACAGCTGAGCATGTTCACGCCACTTTGCATTTATGTCATTTCGTGGAGGACAACGCAATATGATTACAAAAGAAATGCATGATAAACGGATTTATTCCTAGTTTAGATTTATTCATTCCTAATGGAAGTTCAAAAGAAAAGTCCAGAGTCTGTCGGTGGCCATCACTTAGCACTTGTCTACTTTTGAAGTGGGTACTTTGGTAAGAGCTTCATGTGGGTTTCCAAAGCCGCATGCACCCAATTAGATAGCAGCTTACCTACATGTAGTTCTCTAATCGTGAAAGGAGAGAAAAACCGGTAAAGTGAGGGGGAAGCAAAATAAAAAAATCTGTCCTAAATTTCAACCGAATCTAGAAAAGCGTTATTGAATGTAAGATGATCAAACTATTTAAGGTTTTCAGCTGCGGTTGTGCCATTTTCAGCTCTCATGCAGGCCGTTTGCTGGAAAACCGGGAGCTTCTATTGATTTAAAATCCAAAGACTAGTTTATATTTACCATATAAATGCCCAGCTGTTAACCTTTTTTATTTAGTTATTTTTTAATCATTATTATTATAATTCTTTCTTATTTGTTTGTTTTTTTAAAGAAACTTAAGCAAGTCAACATAATTTCCATTTAAAAACATAGATATATGTAGCACCGAACTAAAAATTGGAAATCAGACATGCTATGATACGCTACAATTATATGAATAACTGTATTCACAGCGCATACAAAAAAGCAATACAAATCAAATTGGAGACGCCGGTGGCAGATGATTTTACTTATTTTTATTTTTTCTGAATACTCATGATGCTGGTGACGTAGAGCATCCCCCTGGGGGTAAAAACATGACAAAACTTCTCACTCATCTCTGTGAGCACCACTTTTTTTTTTTTTTTTTTTTTCCCCCCTTTAAACTGTGATTGAAAAGAAAAAATGGAGCACTAATTTCAACAGGATTTATTCTGATACAAAACTATGAAAGCGGGAGATCAAACGCGAAGGAACAGCTTGTTTTGGGATATCTATTGATCCATATATCTTTGTTTATGCAAAAACGAACCACAATCTTACAGGAGTAGCCACTTTAATCCAACGTTCACTTCCTTTTATTTTCATATGTTTAACATCATTTTTACGTCCTCTTAGTGTAGAATCATTTAGTGTAGTTTAATCCTCCTTTTTTCTTGTGCGTTCCTCTTCAGTTTAACATTTAATTTTCGTTTGGGAGAAGTTGAAAGCTTCGTAGAATATTTGAGTTCACCTCAGAACAAGGAAGTGTGTTTTATTTTTGAACTCTGAATGGGAAGTTTACCCAGGGAAACCACAACATTGCAACAGCAGATCGGTGACAACGGATACTCGTCCTGCGACGGTACTTATGAATGCTGTGGTTGCTCTAAGCGATTTTTAATAGTTGTTTCTCGTTGTAAGTCCAATTAAACATTAGATCACGTTCTTTTAGGGGGAAATTGGTTTAGAAGTTTTTATTTTGTTTTATTTTTTTAAATACTGTTGTGACAATTATAATGGAATCTGCTTCTGAACTGCAAAGCTCCTTCTGGGACAGACCGCTTGCATACTAGGGGCACAAACAGGCGCTATCATAGTTCCTTCTTACCGTCACGCTCTCCAACTATCCCTGCTCCGAGCAAACTCATCTCACCTGCCTTTATTGGCAGAGGGTGCTTGTTTAAGATAATATTCCTGCTGCTGTTGTTTGCACAGTTTTCTTCACTTACACACATTTACACCTTGTACACTTGTCCGTTCTAAAGTAACCTACCCGACTGCAGACTGCTTTAAATCAGACTATGCTAGTTTAACTAACTGCACTATGTTATTTTTCTTTTATATTGTAAATCGATGGTTACTGTACAGTCTCTCTTTTACATATCTATATATATATATATATATATATATATATATATATATATATATATATATATATATATATATATATATATATATATATGTATATCTATCTATATATATATATATATAGATAGATAGATATACCATAGATATACCTTTGTGTTAATATGCATCCTCAGATTTATCTTAAATAGCTGTTGTAACGCCTGAATTTCTCCGCCGTGGGACTACAAACCATATTTCTACTCTACTCTAAATGAAGAATTTTACAATTCCTAGTAAGTTTTAATCTTCAAATGAGTAGATCAAATAAATAAAGTCGATCGACAGACCTTTTGAAATATTGTGTGTTTAAACAGTTTGCCTGCACATGTGAGGGTGAGGGAGGGACGGCCGTGTGTGTGGTTATGCAAAACTTTTCTGATTCCTCTCAGAAATGTTTTGCATTCTTCCATCCACGCCTCTTTCTTACTCTACTTGAACTAAATGGGCCGTTGTCGCCACCCTCCCCTCACT
This sequence comes from Orestias chungarensis, assembly GCA_032876305.1. NCBI lineage: Eukaryota > Metazoa > Chordata > Actinopteri > Cyprinodontiformes > Cyprinodontidae > Orestias > Orestias chungarensis. The sequence goes on from JAVLVB010000467.1 coordinate 561,244, forward strand.
CTTCTTCCTCCTCCTTTCATCCGTCTATCACTGTTTACTTCCATTTTAATGGGGACATTGGAGCAGCTAGAGCAAAGTTCCCGCTCCCAGAATCCCTATACAGTTGTTTAACTCAGATTTAATTTGTAATCACAGGAGTGGAAGTCAGTTAACTTAGTTGGGTTTTTTCTAATTTGCTTCAGCTCCTATCCCACCTCAAGGCTTTGGTCCTGAACACTTGCCACTAGTTGTTTTGGTGATCCAGTGCGGGACCGTCGTCTACATTACTTTGAATCAAATTAGTGTGTCTGAATGTTTGCCTAAGTGAAAATATCAATGATTCTGGCCAAATTGTGGCTCGTGATTATTTCTTCTTTTCCTCTTCAGCGCTTCTCAAAATTAAGATCTTGCTATTTAATATCAATTTTGAATCAAACCAAAGCCGAAATATGCAGCAAGTTTAAAGAAACTGATCTGCGATTGCCAAACCCAGCTCTATTCTTTCTCCATGAAAACTCGACACCACATCCTGTCTGGGCTTTGTTGGCAGACTTTGCTACTTTGTGTGTTAGTGTGTTAAATCAGGAGCTGCCAGTTATTCCTGTTAACATTTAAGGTTTCTTTTTTAGTAACTCTCTTCGGGGTTTGTTTTCATAGACTGGGATCGTGTTCCAGGTATGAGTTCTCTAAACATCGAAACGGCCAATCAGCACGAAGCAGAACGGCCGCAAGCAAAAGGAAAGGACACTTTTCGGGGGAAGGTGAAGAAATCTGAGATATTCTGTGTGGTTTCAAAACTATGATGGGGTTTATTTTCATCATTTTTTTATTTGATGTATAAAAGCACACACACATCCACACACACATGCCCCCCCGAGTCGGCCCCCATGAGGAAACACTGGAGCTGAGAACTTAGATAAGATAAAAATGTAAAAATGAAAATGTTTAACTAAAAGATGGAGTTAAAACATAACATCCAGTTAAAACATCCAACTAAAATGTGAAGTTTTAAAATATTAAGAAAACTAGATTAAAGTAAATAAAATAAAAATAAATAAGTTAGATCAAACAAAATTAAAAATAAATACATTATTAAATGAATAAAATCAAGTAAAAAATTAAATCCATTAAAAGCCTGATTAAAGGCGTGGATTTTAAAAACATCAACAGTCTCAACTTCATGGCCGCACCCCGAGGTTCTCCGGCAGGCTTTTCCACAATCGGGGCCCACAATAACAAAAAGCCGCCTCCCTGTGTGTTTTAGATCGAATGCGTGGTATGGTTAAAAGGCCAGTGCCGGAGGACCTCAGGGTCCGTGAGGGTTGATATGGTAAAAGTAAATCTGACTAATAAGAAGGCCCAAGACCGTTAAGACATCCGAATACCAGTAAAAGAACCTTGAAATTGATCCTGAAGCGCACTGGGGAGTCAATGCAGTGATTTTAAAACTGGTGTAATGTGCTCCCGCCCTCTGGTCCTTGTCGGCACTCGTGCGGCTGAATTCTGCAGAAGCTGAAGATTGAAAGTAGTCTTTTTTGGAAGGTCAAAGAGCAGGGGACTACAATAGTCTAAACGACAAGAGATAAAGGCATGCATCAGCAACTCCGTGCTGGCCTGAGAGAGAAACGGGCGGACTGACAATATTCTTAAGATGGTAAAAACCTATCTTTGTTTTGTTTTTGATACGTGGAATAAAACTAAACTCAGAGTCAAAAATCACGCCCAGATTTTTCACTTTTTGTGATGGTTTAAGATAATGCAATTTTGATAAAAGTTTCTCTCTGGCCTTCAGCACCAATGACTAAAACCTCAGTTTTGCCCTGGTTGAGCTGTAGGAAATTTGCTGCCATCCATGACTTAATATCTAAAATGCTCTTAAAAAGGGCATCAAGTGGCCTTGTTTCATCAGGAGACACGGCAATGGACCCCCTGGGGAACCCCACACTTAATATCATGGGTTCCACAAGAACACGTATCCATATTTCCAAAGAAGTATCGATCCGTGAGATAGGAAGCAAACCAGTTAAACACAGCACCAGAGCGGCCGACCAGGTTCTTCAGTCTGTTTAATAAAATGTGACGGTCTACTGTATCAAAGGCAGCAGTACCAAGACTGTGAGTTTATGATTATCTAAATTGAACCTGGTGTCATTTATAATCTTTACCAGGGCACCGTGGTTCCTCCTAAAACCAGACTAGTACTTCTCTAAAATGTTGGTTGTGATTAAAAAAATCCTTCACTTGGTTAAAAACCAGTTTTTCAAAAATTGTAAAATGATAAGTTGGCTACAGGCCGGTAATTGTTGAGAATGTTCGGATCTAAATTGCTCTTCTTCAGAAGGGGCCTCACCACCGCTGTCTTAAAGGCGGAGGGGAAGACACCCGTCTGAAGAGAACAATTCACAGTGTTTATTAACAGCTGTTCCTCAAAGAATCCATAAAATCTTTTAAAAAACGGCGTGGAAGTTGGGTCTAAAAGGCAGCTTGTAGGGTTTACCTGGGAGAAGACTCGACCAAGTGTCCTCGCATCAACCAGGGGAAAACTCTCCAGTGTTTCCTCAGGTAGGAGCAATGATCCAGCTAAAAGCTGTTGGGATAAAAGACTGGATCTGATGTCATCGATTTTACTGCTGAAGTGGTCTGCAAAGTCCCTACAGAGAGTAACTGAGGGTTTGGGTGAGCTGCTATAATTTCTGTTAATTAAAAGGTCAATGGTGGAAAATTTGGTATTATATTTATGTTAGGAAATTAGTGTTTTGAAATGGGAAATTCTTGCCTGTTTGATAGTATTATTGTAGGTTTTGAGTTGTTGGCGTAAAATCTGGTAATGGATACTTTGTCTTCCTCCATCTCCTTTCAGTACTCCTGCAGTTTCTCTTCAGTTTCTTAATTTCCTCATTTTTCCATGGGGGTTTGGGATTTGTGTTAATAGTCTTTGTTAAAATAGGAGCCACTGCATCCAGCGCTGACTTAAGGTTGTAATTAAAATTGTTACTAATAAAATCACAGGGTGCTGGTTAAATCTCTGCAGCAGTGCTTTGAACAATCTGGATAAAATTTGCAGCCACATCAGGAGTTAAGTAGCGTTTCCTTACCGTTCTCACCGGGGCCTCTCGCTGATTAAAACTGGTGTTATTAAAAAACACAGCGTAATGGTCAGACACAGCCAGATCCACAACAGAAGACACATCCACGGACAGGCCATAAGTTATGACCAGTTCCAGGGTGTGTCCCCTGCTGTGGGTCGGTTGTGCTACATGTTGTCTAATATCTAAGCAGTTTAAAAATTCTCTGGATACTGGGTCCGAGGTGTTGTCAATGTGTAGATTAAAATCACCAGTTATTAAAATCCTGTTATATGTGGAGTGAATGATTGATATAAAATCTGAGAAATCACTGATAAAAGAAGAAGTGAAGTACTGGGGTGGCCTGTAGACTGTTGGGCTGGTAAAAACGAAAGCATGATGCTAAAAAGACAAATAATTGTTAAAAGAAACTGCATTTGAGGACATTGTGATTCGTGATATCGATGCAGTCCCTCCTCCTCTTTTACCTCCCCTAGTAGCAAATAAAACGTTAAAATTTGGTGGGGAAGCCTCAGTGAGAACAACAGGTGCATCCGTGCCAACCCATGTCTCTCTAAGGAGAATACTGTCAAGGTTTTTTATCTAAGATCAAATCATTTATGTTAAAAGACTTGTTTAAAAGAGAGCGCACGTTCAGCAAAGCCATTTTGATGAGAGTGCTGAACGTGCGCTCATCGTGATATTTCAAAGGAACAGCAACAACACCTATAGGTCTAAAACAGTCCTGGGTTTCATTTTTCTGTTAGAAATGATGGTTTTGATGGAGTGAATTTCCTGAGATTCCAGTGGCGGGGATGGGTCTTCTGAACTAAAGGAGTGTATGGTGTGGATGGAACGTGCAATGGGGGAGGTTGGAGGTGAGTGAGGGGGACTATGTGGATGTGAATTATCGGTTAGTCAGCTGGTGGCTGTGGTGCAGGACCTGACAGTGAGGTTGATGTTGACTGATAAAAGCCGTGAACCCTCCTGATTTGGGTGGAGGCCATCCCGTTTAAAAAGGTAGCGTCTGTTTAAAAAAGCTGCAAAATTGTCCCCAAAAGGGATACCTTTGTTGAGGAAGTATCCCTTCAGCCACAGGTGCAGCTGACAAAGGCGGCTGGTGGGGACCTCACCATAGCGCGGTTGGGGAAGCGGGCCGGAAAGGATCAGTCGCTTCCCCGTGTCGAGCAGGCGGCCCACCGGGTAGATAAAATCCTGTTTGAGGACCTCCGACTGCTGATTCTTGATTTCATTTATGCCGGCCTCCAGGACCAGCGTGGAGGCCGAGCTGTGCTGTTCACGCAGCATGAGGGCAGCGGATGTGATATCCTTAACACGGGCTCCAGGGTGGCAGAAGGTCCGGCCGCCATGCACTGCCACGTGCCTGACCATGGAGGTCCCTACAACCAGCACAGATGGGGCGCGGTGGGGGCGGGATGGACCCTGAGGTTGGGGTTGGCGGTAACTCAGTAACTCGTTCGATGCTGGATCTATCAGAGTAGTTGGGGGAGGGTGCTGGGCTGGTCGTCTGTGTGCACTATGAGATGCTGGGTATAACAATATAGATATTAAGATGGTGTGAGAACAGAAACACCTTGAAGCAGTTTTAGATATAATTTAATTTCCTGCAAACTTAAAAACATATCTTATTTAATGATTTTTATTTATTTTTTTGCTGGTTTGGAAATAGCAAAAAGAGGAATTTCACATCAATCAGAAACTAAAAGCACCCTCTGCACAATCAGACCCAACTACTGATCGAGCAGTCAGGAATGAAAGTCTTTTGTTCCCCACATAAAAGCGTTTTACATTAGTGTATATGCTGTGATTCCTTTTTATAAATGTCACTTTTAGTGAGCTGTAATCATTTCCTGTTTTTAGGGATGTTGAAAACGAGAGGAGTCTTATTTCACTGCGTTTCTGGAGGAAATCGAGTTTCCCATCTGGGAGAATTAAACAACGATTTACAGGAAATGTCTCCTGCATTACATTATAGGTGATTTACTGTAAGTGTTAATTTAGTTACCGTAACGTTTGTGTGAAACGGGCACGTCTTTAAAATACACCCTTGTTTCCGAGTCAAGGTAAAACAAATTGGTAATACAATCTTGTCTAAGGTTAACAACACTTTCCTGGAACAGTCGCTGTGTTCTTGCAGAAAAAGTTTTATTTATTTTTCTCCCCCGCTGCTTCGTGCGTGGAGGCTGAACGGACTTGACTCTTGCCAGCCTCTCGGCGGAGCTGAGCCACAACCAGGTGCTATTGACCCTCATCTCACAAAGGAGACGCTGCTTTGTTGAATTCGTAAAGCAGAAGCAAATCCGGTTTCTAACAATAGAAGACTTACAGTATACATTATTTAAGTTTGGCTAATCTGAATCTTTATCCTTCGACATAAAAAAAAAGCTACTTTTCTCACCCATACTTTGCCTTTTAGCCGTTGAGAAAATTAGATGGAATAATACGTTTATTCTTAGAGACTCACACCAAGGTATATTATTATACTTTTGTGTTTTTTTTAGATCAGCGTGGCCACATCGGCCTAACCTACTTGCCCTTTAAAATAAATATTTTGCGGTATTCAGGCTTTCGGAGATGTACTGCTAAGAATAAACCGACAGAAATCCTGTAGGTTTTTATATTGCCCCAAACTTCGCTGGAATACATCGCTCTCTTCTCCTTATGATCTCAATCAAACGCAGCCTCTGGCTCTATTTTTTACTCGGCTGCACTATTCATTCCTTCGCCCACATACCTCTCACTCTCTTTTGCCTCTTTTCACCCCATTATTAACTCTTTCTCTCTGCCGTTTGACACTTCTGCCGGGGACCTGCCTCTTTTTCGTTCACAACGATGCTTATTCTGAGCAGCCTCGTCCTTTCCGTGTTTTGTTTCTTCATTAACTCCCCGCTCCACCGTTTAGTGCTTCTGTTGCTCTGTAATTAAAAAGCTGCTGTCCGGTCGCGTTCAGTTGCTGCAGACGTGTGCTGCTGTTCTGATGGTGCAGAGCTTATTTGCTGCTTAGCTGCTGTTGAAGAACTGTCCCACATCACCTGAAAGGCTTATCTACCATGTTGCACAGCGCTGGAAGGAGGCGCTGCAAGGCCTCTGTGAAAATTGGATGTTTACCCATCACTTCATGACGGTACTGCTGCTTCTGAAACTAGCATGGCCACTTTTCAGCTCTGGGGTTTTGTGTGATGCACAACACGGGACAATAGTGGGACACAATGGCGCCAATCTCCGGCTCCATCAGGCCTGATTCAGCGTGTTCCCCAATTACCACGCTGAATGCAGACTACTGCGAAGGCCATAAGGCCGAAATGGAATATTTCTAATGGCTTCAGTCTTCCTGTTTCCATAATGACAACGATAGCAGGAAACACAATAGGAGTCTGCATTTTTTTTTCATTGTTTTGTGTTTGTTTTTTTTTGTTTTTTTTGCAAGCTGACCTACTTTAGTTAATCCACGGCCTGCATGTGCACTCTGGCATGCAGCCGAATTAAAAAATACCAAGCAGTTTTGGCTGACATTCTGAGCAACAGGAAAAACAGTGGTATGCTGCAAACTGGTGTGCATTTCCCTGGTGCTTTGTATGTTTTCTTTTCAGGAAATCACTGGGAAGGCCACAGCCTACCGCACTGGATGTTCGCATCCTGAAGTGCATTGTAGGGAAAGATGATTTGTTAAAGCACAGCTCGGACATTACTGCAGGGTTTCCTCATGAAAATCGGAGCGTGAGCCAGTTCGGTTTACAAATCTGAGCACTAACGAGCCTGGTGTAGCCTTTACTGCTGAAACTTGATGTCCATTTCTAATAGAGGTATTAATAACATAACAGCAACTAGGGCTGCGAACTAACAATTATTTTTATAATTGATTTATTTGTCGTTTATTTTTACAATTAAAATCGATTCGTTGCTTCGGCTCTCACAGTAACGCTCTTCAGTGTTGAAGTTGTTGTGGACTAAAGCAGACCAAATGTTAGCGCTTTTTGTGTGTTTTCGGTACTTTAGTTTCTCGTTGTCAGAAGAAAATGACATATTCGCTGGAATTTTAGCGGTCCTTAGATCCTATTTTAAAAACATTTACACCTTCCAATAAGCTGAAAGGTGTCAATACGAACTGCAGGGTGACAGCTGATCCACGTATGTTGTGCCTCTGATCCACCTCTAGAGGAAGTTTAGAGGAAAGCTTGGACTTTACATCTTTTTGAAGGATGGAAGGCTTTGAGTGAGATAAGAACTGTGGTCATCAGCTAGATATTGCTGGATACACAGCAAGGGAATGTCTGATATATATTATATGCATTTTCCTCAAATAAAAACCTTAACTAACCTTAGGCAGGCCTTTACAAAACTGAAACCCTCAGTGTATCGTCTTGTGTGTTTTCGCGTGCATCTGTGCAAGATTTTCTCTTAAAAAACATGAATTAATACACATATGGATTCACATGTTTCAAATCAATAGATCCACTAACCCAGAATAGACTCCAACTAAAGACTCCAAACATCCTTTGACATCATTTCACTGCGTCTAAAAATAGCCGGCTCTGTAATAAATCGTGGCCTGACAGATTTGTGGAAATCATCTATCAGCATTAAAATATCTGCAGTGACCTTCAGTAAGTGGAGGAAATGTAATAAGGGGGGTGGGAGGGGAGGTTCAACTCAGTGAGAGCCACCTACTCCAAAGGAATTAGGCAGAGAAAGAGCAAAGAAAACTGATAACAAGAGTAAAGAGAGATGCAGTTCAGCTGAGGGGATGATTGTGGATGTGAATAAGCCGGGGACTGCCTGTGTGAGCCTTCTGGTGTCAGAAAGTGTGAGAGTAGGCTAAAATGAAAGGAAGCAATTGTCGAGTCAGCCATGACGAAGAGAAACGGTTAAGTTCAACTGAATCTTTGCTTGCCCAGAGACTGAGTTACTTTTTTCGGTTTTATGACTTATAAACATTGTTACAAGCATGGCAGTTACACCGTCTATGACCCTATAAATGTTTCTTTAACCCAGTGGGGAACCCTTAGGGGCTTTTTACGCCTTCAGAGAAGGCCTAGAAATTTTGTGGATCAAACAATAGGAGTATTAAATATACTTTATTTGTATATGTTTAAAAATGTAAAGTTTTATTTATCTAAAATAATTAAATCTTATATAATTCATTTGACACATTTTCTCTCATCTACATTGTATTGTTGTAAGTCTACTGTCTAATTCACGTCAGTAATGAAAGGGCTACTGTCCTGAAAAACATGTTATGCAATCTGAATCGTCAGAACCTATCAAGACCCGGTTATCTGGCTCATTGATTGGTTAGGACTTCATGAGACCAGAAGAAGGCCAAGCTGTGTCTTAGTTTCAGAGTGAAGGGTGACTTGACCAATCATGGTTTGATTTTGAGTGGGCGGGACAGAAAAAAAAAGATCGTAGGCCTTCTGGAAGTCTTAACTTCAATCTCAGATGTAGAGTGGTAAGAGACCGTGAGAGGGAGTCAGAGAATGAAATGGCGGAAGACCAGAGTAAAGCTACACATGATTAAAAAGGGAAGGTCAACTCCAGAACTGGAATTAAAAGAAAAGGCAAATAAAGTGGAAAGGCATTTCAAGACATGACCTTGAACTGAGGACGGGCCATCGACCACTTTACAAAGAAAGATTGGCGGATGGAATTTGTTTTCAGGTAATGAGGTCGGCCCATGATATAAGCCATCTTGATTATTATTCACACAGGATTAATATTACACTGGGACATTCAGTATTTTTTAAATTGCAGAGGTTTTCTGTGTATGAATGCGAGCACAAAAAGTTTAATTAAATAGGTCAGCTGTTCCCTTATAAATCCTCATATCAGTAGTTTGCGTTTGGATTTTTGTGCCTCCAGTTTGATATGCGTAATGGTGCGTAATGGCGCTTGGCGTATTGTGCATTTGAAGTGAGATTTTACTTTTATGATGCTCATGAATTTATTTGACTCAGTTGGTGTGTGTGTGTGTGTGATTTCGTATGCGCTGTGAGTTTAAAGCACTGCCCATGGTGATTAAATGAGCCTCGGAGTCCGAGTCCGTATGTCCGGTTTTGCTGAAGTTAATGTTGAGCAGGTTGCTTGTTGTGGAGAATTCTGTGGATGTTATTGCCTATTGTCGACGTACTTGTCATCTTTGATTGGATGATTGCAGTTGGTACGTCTTTTCAATGTGTAATAGTGGCTAGTCGAGGCTCAAGGCTGGGGGCGAAGGCCTAGCGGTAGTGCTCACAGTTCACCTCTGCTTTAAGCTGTAGAAGCTGCAAAAGGGTATGGAAACGGGGCATAAATATATAAAACAATGGCCGCCCAATTTGCAAGTAGTGAAGACGAGGTAGAAACCCAACTAAAAATGTGCTTGCAAGCCTTGGTTGAGACGTAGCTTTGAGAGCTAGCAAACTAGCACTCAGTCGTGGATCCACCGTGTCTGGAGTTTTACACGGTGTCAAAGGAAATCTTATGACAAAATGTACAAAAAAACCCAAAACAAAATTCAGACACCACTCATATAGAAGTTTTAATGTCTGCTCTAGGTTTGACCAGCACTTGGAGTGTCACCATATCAGATATTTATATCGGTCCATAGTCAGCAAAAAATAAATAAACAAAACATATCGGATTGTATCGGCCTTCATCTAAACGCTTTGGAAAAGGCACTCCATCTCAAGCGGTCTGTTTCAGTGTGTACGATTCATGCCAATATCGGAACAGGTCAATATCGGTATAGATAATGAAGACTGAAAAATCGGTATCTGTATTTGAAGTGAAAAAGTTGTGGCAGACAACCTCTAGTTACCACAAGGGCATCTACGTTTCTTTCCTCCTGAACAGCGTGCCATCTGATTACTCTATAAAAGTAAACTATGAAGCAGAGGTTGTCACTTCAATTTTCTTACTTTTTACTTTTTACTTTCACGAAAGTTATATTTCTCTCCTGAAATGTCACTTGAATCAAATGCCAAACAAATGGTGGTTGGAAAGGAAGTTAAAATACCGACAGATAGTTTTAGTTTGGCTCAAAAAAAGAGAGAAAAAGTCCCTGTTTAATTTATTTACAAGTAATTGGATGTTAGATGATATTTTCCATCATTGGATAAATAATCAATATGATGCAACCTTGTCATTTATTTCATTTGAAACTCTTTGCTCAGAAACATGAACTTTGGTCCCTGTTTAGCCCAGTTTTGCCCTTTATTTATTTTTTATTTATCTGTCTTTATTAAAGTCACACAATGTAACTGTGCCAGAGTTAGTTCAGTGAAGCCGACTTTCAACAATATTGATTTGTTCCTATGATTTAAGTCAGAAATCCAATTATTTCATGATATGTGAGCAAAAAGTAGCTAGAATGAAGAATTATTTCCTCTTTTCAGGTGTTTAGTTTACATAGTCTCAAAGACCTTCCCTGCAGGCTAAGATTACTAGGGGAAAGTAAGAGTTTGCTTTAAAATGGAATAAGATTTGTTCTTTAACATACAGAACTTGCATTATGTAATCACATATGATGGAAACAAATGGATTAGCAAACAATTGATCCACAATAAAGAAAAACAGAGCTGTACATAAAATATTAACATGATCCAACTGAACCCTTGGGCACCCCCCCAATACCGTCAAACTAATGGTTCATCCTGAGTGTCAAGCTCCAGGATTTTTTTGGGTCCTCAGGCCTTGGCCACACCTTTTGCTCACGCAGGGATCAGCCGACGCCCAAACCAGGTAACTCTAATGGGAAAACATAATGAGCATGACCACAATGCTTGTAAAGCCGTACAGCTTTTGTTTTTAGCTTGCGCCATGTCGTGCAAAATGGCATCAAATTAGTTTCACTGCAAGATAAGTTGAGCGCGTGAGGACTGATCGTGGACAGCTGGCTGAGGACATCGCAAACACAAATGAGCCATTGAGATAAGCTGAACAGTTTTAGTTAGAATTATGCAGAGATCATACAAAAATCTATGGTAAATGTATGAGTCATCATTCTCCCAGCCGACGTGTTTCACTGTGGTTTTTTTCTCCCTTATCAAAGTTAGAACGACGTCAGCTGGCTGTAAAAACAGTTGATTGTGGATACTGTTTGTTGTAGGAAGCTTGATAAAACTGTACGAGTGGTGGCTATGTGTGTCTCTGCTAAACTTTAGAGCACGTCTGGTGACAGACCTCCTCTATTAAAAAGCGCTCCACAGTTTTGGTCACTTTGGTTATTGGTTCACTGTTTAACACCGGGGACCTTCCAGCGTTATTTCAGATTCTAAAATGTTGGATGGGCATATATTTTATTATTTGTGACCTGCTTTTTCTTATTATTTAGAAGGATAGCTGTAGAAAAATGAAAATCTTCAGTTCAAGGTCATATCTTCATTTAAGATTATATATATATATATATATATTCCCATCACTCTCCAGTGAACTGTGAACATCTATAAAATCATTGAGATTATTATTATTATAACTGAGATTTTTATTATTTCAACCCCTTATGAAAAGGTTCGTTATTGTCTTTATCAGCTGAGGAATAAACCAAACACGAGTCTATCCAATGCTGATAAGAAGATGGGTTTGGATCAAGTTTCTTTTATGTTCCTGTGGTTTCTTTATAAAACTTTTCGTAAAACCTTCCAAAATCCTGATTCTACTGTTCGCCCTGACATTCGGTTTTCTACAGAGTAGATCAACTGCCTTGTAGGAACTATTAAAGCAATGCGTGATAATTCCCCTTTATACATTTCTGATGTTAATTTACATATTTTGTCTTATTATTTTCATATATTGAACCATCTAAAAATGTAGAACCGGAAGATCACAGAATGATTGGGTGAGTTTTGAATGTGGAAAAAGCTCTTGGTGTACCTTCTTTCCAGTTAAAACATCATGACATTGGATTTAATTCTAAAAAAAAACCTATTTAACAATCCTGTAAAACGATACTCTTGGTATGTTTTGGAGAAAAATGTATGTTTCTCTGGTTGAAAGGTAACAGAACATGTAAGGTCATATCTGAATTAGTTTTTCCACCTCAAGATAACTGAGCGATTTAATGTAATTGTTCACAACGGTTGCAAAACAGCGAGATCACATCAACATTTAGGATCAATTTTAAAGTTCTTTTATACGTTTTCAGGTCTCTCGATGCCTTTGTGCCACCTAATCTGTCTGCCCTCCTCGACCCAGGCAGCCATATGTTGTTCGTGGTCCTTAAATTGCGAATTTGGTCTGCCGTTTGCTGTCGCGGGTTTAAAACTCTGGAATGAGCTTCCTATGCACAGTAGACCAGCTCCTGTAGTTAATGCAACACACTTCTACTCCTTGGCTTTTGACATAGTACGGGTCTGACATTGTCTGTTCCTTTTAGTCAGAGTTCTGTCTTATATTTGTTTCTCTAAGCTTTTGAGATTCATTTTTTCCCCCTTATTTTACTTGTGTGCAGCACTTCAGTAAACCTGGTCTAATGTTTAGGGGCTATATTAAAGAACATGATATGGTAATTAAAAAACATACTCGACAAGCTATGTTTTAGGCTTTGTGTGAGTCAGGTTATGTAGTTGATGCAAAGTTTGCCACATCCTAGGACTTTAGTAGGGAAGCTGCCGGGTTTTGATGAAATGTTGAATATCTATCTACATTTCTTGTCTCTCATTTAAAGATAACATGGATACTTTCTTGTCATTCTCTATTTTCAAAATGTCTTAATTCTCCAAAACATTACAATACTGATACTGTAGAAAGTTAACCCTTGAGAAAGGAACTGGTATATAAAAAGCCAATCAATGTGATGAGATGGTGAGTCGTGCCGATGAACCCTTCAGAGCTTCCGTCTATCTTCAGTTCTGGGAGTGAATGAGGAAAGCCGGAGAGAGACCTGGTGAACTGCCTCTGTGTTAAATTATAGATGAGGTTAGAGAAATGGAGGTGCTCCCCCGGCTTTTTCCCATCCTCCCACCTCAGTTCAAGCACCGTGTCTTAGGTGCAAACACTGGTGCACGCAAACACACACGGACTAAGCATACCTACTAAACCAAAAATCCATCCATGCAGCCTTGAGGCTCAGAGGTTTCGCGCGTTCACACTGTAGCTCCAGAACTTTACTAGTTAAGCTATTTTTACATGAACACAGCTGTGCATTGTTAAAGGGATCTTTTGAAGCCGATAAACAAAACCTGCCGTCTATGAATGTACCTCGGGAGATGGATTTCCTGGCTCAGCTCTCAAAAAAGATGGTTAAAAAAGATGGAGTTTCCCGGAAGAACAATAACCGTCATACCTTTGAAACCACAAAGGTCAAGAGATCACAGAAAGTGTATATTTTTTCAAGTTAACCATTAAATATTTCACAAAGTCAATACCAATATTGACTTTGACGGTTTTAAACCTATCATTTTTTTCTATTATTTTTAAAATTATGTATTCACCTGGACTCTTTATTTAAACCCTTCCAATTCTTTCTTGAATCATGCATCTACAGGGGTTGGACAATGAAACGGAAACACCTGGTTTTAGACCACAATAATTTATTAGTAGGGTTTAGGGCCTCCTGCAATTTGTTTTGGGAATGACATATACAAGTCCTGCACAGTGGTCAGAGGGCATTGAAGCCATTTTTCTTGCCCGATGGTGGCCAGGTCACGGGCGTAATGCGGGTGGAGGAAAACGTTTTCTGACCCGCTTCTCCAAAAGTGGCTCAATAATATTTAAATCTGGTGACTGCAGGCCTTGGGAGATGTTCAACTTCACTTTCATGTTCATCAAACCAATCTCTCACCAGCCTTGGTGTTTGCATTGTATTGTCATCCTGATAAACGGCACCACCTTCAGGATACAATGTTTGAACCAATGGATGCACGTGGTCCTTCAGAATGGTTCGGTAGTCCTTGGCAGTGACGCGCCCATCTAGCACAAGTATTGCGCTAAGGGAATGCCATGATATGGTTCCCCAAACCATCACTGATCCACCCCCATGCTTCACTCTGGGCATGCAAAGGTCCGGGTGGTATGCTTCTTTGAGGCTTCTCCACACCGTAACTCTCACAGATGTGGGGAAAACAGTAAAGGTGGACTCATCGGAGAACAATAAATGTTTCACATTGTCAACAGCCCAAGATTTGCGCTCCTTGCACAATTGAAACCGACTTCTCTCCTCTCTCTCTCTCTCTCTGAATTTCCGTCTCCCTTGTCTCCAATGGTTTAATTCTAGGAATTTTATAACAGGGTAACTATCTTTGTCCTTCCTTGTTGCAGCCGGAATATCAGAGAGATGAGATTTTATTCTCATTTTCTTAAACTTCTGTCATTTAACAGGTGCTTTGTTTCACTTTTCTATCCCCTCTGTGTGCGTTTTTTGTTTGGATGAGGTCAGCAGACTGGTCAGGGGGTCTGTGTGCTGCTGCGTTTTCAGAAATGAGCTGAAGAGTTGAGTGTTTGTGCGTCCTTGCATATATTCAGACGGCATTGCGGGCCACAAAGTGTAAGCAAGGGGCAGATTTCTAACATAAAAATTGAAAAACCGCAATACAGAACGTTTGTCAAAAGGAAGAAGAAACATGTAAAAATAAATGCTGAAATCTTCCCCACTTATGGTTGTTCCCTTATTTTTTGCCATAATTAAGGAATCTCATCCTGTAATCATATCTTTACTCTCATCTATAAAGGACCCTGTCCTCTTTAAAAGATGTTGCCATGCTATTATATAGATATAGTGAACGTTTTTGTCCGTAGTTGTAATTTAAACAGAACTTTGAAATCAGTTGTTGTTGTAGAGATTTTTTTTGCCGATTGTTACCTCTGATCATTTTGATGAAGCCCTGAGATGGCTTTTAAGAAAACACGTGTCTTCTCAGCAATACAACAGGAGCGCTCCGATCTCGAATGGCGGGTTGTTCGACATTTTTGTACCGCCTTAATGTGTGTTGTTCCCTAGGATCCAGCCAATCAAATGAGGCGTAAAACCAGACAGAAAGCGAGGTGATGGGAAAACGGAGGTGGATACAAAATTCCCAAAAGTCAATTCATCTGACAAACCAGGAAGTCCACGGGACTTTCTAGACATCTTTTTGTAAGATTTTCCTGTCAAAAATAGCCCACAAACCACCGCCATCTCTTCCTCTAATAAAATTGGACTCCTATTGTTTTCCCTTGTTGTGAATGAATGAGTTCACATAGCACAAAACCAGCACTAAACTGGTTCAAACTGGGGGGGGGGAAACATGCCTCTTCGGCGGTCGTCGTTTGGGCTACTCTGTATGCCAAAGGTTTGTGCTGTTTGTCCACAAGCGGTCGGAGCTTACTCTAACGCTCGAAAAGGTGTAAATAGACATAGCTGTGTGCAAAATCATGGCAGGCAATTAGAAAAGTTTATTGTAGCATCAGGTCTACAAAAAAAAAAAAAAAAAAAAAAAAGGTTTTCAACAATATAGACACAGGGACTTGGATAGCACATGTTACCCAACCAGCTGTAAAGCTGGTTGGGTAACGTGTGTGTGTGTGTGTGTGTGTGTGTGTGTGTGACCGGCTTCGAGTCGTATCATCTAGTAAACGTATGGGTGGAAGCACAGTTAAGCTTGAGAGGAGGTGTGTGGCCTTATTGTGGGCGACGCTGTTTGATTTGTTAAACTCCACCTTGTGCACTGTCTGACACGCAGGATCTCTCGGAAGGCACCAGAGGGTCGAAGCCGCCGCTCACATGAGCACACTGGAATAATATTGACTGTCATGTCTTGGCTTAAGGCGGCCATGGTTTGCCTTGGTCTGCTGATATCACGGCCAAAATGGCGACAGCTGCTCCATTCGTAAGTGCCTTTTTTGTGTCAGGATTGGTGATGGGGGCTCTGTTTGCTGGACATTTCTGCCAAAGTCTTGGGATTCTTCCTTCTGTTGTCCGACTTTCTTCCTCCGAAACTATTTGAAAAATCGTACGAACAGTTGTCCAGGGAAGAAGCCCGACCTTGTTTGAGAGAGAGACCTTGTTCGTATCAAACCGCATGTGAAATTAAAATGCACTTCACCATACGAAATGAAGTTTTTAGTTTTTAAGATTGCTTCATTTATTTCATTTCCCTTTGGGATAAATCAAGTAGTTTTAATTAATTGATTGATTTTGTTTTGATGCGTCCCTAAATAAATAGAAAAGTATTTGCAGTAGTTTAATTTGTGTTGATAGGTGAAGAAAGTGTGGGTTCATCACATCAGAGTTGATAAAAGCATTTTTTAGTAAGGCAGGGAATCATAATCTGAATCCGTATTATGTGGCAGTGCCAACTTCTTCATTCATTGTATTTCATCCTTTTGTAAAACCCGTCACTGAAACAGCTTAGGGGTTGACACTTGTGTCTTGTTAAAACGGAGATGAACAAGAACAAGCGTGTATATATACAGGTTTCGTATAACGCAGAGTTGCTATTAAAATAAATCCAAGTGTACTTGGTTATGGTACTGAACATTTGTGCGTACTCGTGCAATAGCGCAATCTGGACTGTTTTATTCATAGGAGCTTAATGAGGTGCACTTGGCCTGTCCAAACATGTTGGACTCTGTTTTGTTTTGCTACTTTTTGCTCTGCCACTTGACTCAATCGAAAAACAAATCACTGTTTCACAAAGCAGCGAGGGAGACGAAAGGGAACAGAACAGAAAGGCCAAAACCGACTTAATCTGGATGATTTAACCAGAAAAGCCTGCGTGGTGGAGTACGAAATTGATTTTTGTTCTGTCCCGGTTGGGCCTTTCCGCTTTTTTATTTCATCACGGGTTGTTGGATATCATCTTCTGTGGTTCAGAGAGACCTCGTCAGATTTTGTTCCAGTGCCGCATTCGTACGCACTTCGCTGTTGCTGCCATTGATTCCTGCTGCTAGACTAACAGGTTATTTTGCAATTGGGAGGTTTAGAGCGGATATGAGCGGGTCGCTGCCGGGGGAATATTCCTCCCTCTGATGAGAGCGTCAAGGCTGCTGGTTGGATAGGAGCTGGGAGGCGGGCTGGATGCACACAGAAAAAACAAGCTTAATACTGTGAAGACCACTGACCCATTCTGGTGAATTGGGTCTTTGTGTTTATCTTTTTAGGTCACCCATATATGAAGAGTAGCCGCTGTAAATGTGACGATTCAATGCTCGGCTTGTTTTTTTTTATGCATGAACAACAGACTGTTTGTGGGAAATGTGCGAGCCGTAGGGTCTCTTGAGTTTCCTAGTACTTCACTTCGATGCCGCGTATACTGGGTGGATATCACACAGAAGAGATGTTGAGAAACTTAAGAGTGGTAAATGACTGTTTGCGTGTTTGTCAGACACTCCAGCTCTGTAGGATTTTCCAGTGCAGAGGCCCTTAATCAAACTAGCGGATCTGTTTAAGTTTCATCCAGTCAGAAGCCAATTTAGAATGAAAATGGGAAGCATTAAAGGACTTTTTAGGGCCAAACTTTTTTCTTTTTTTTTCTTTACCGAGAATTTATCTTGGGATTTGACCTAAACTGGTGACACCTTTTTTTGCTGCGTAATCCTTGCTTCATAGTCCATGACTTGCAAAACTATTTACACATTTGCAACGTTTTTCACACCTGGACATGCCACAATCTCCGACTTCCATGTATTTTTGTGATTTTTCTTAACAATTTAAAATCTTTATTAAAAAAAGGCACACTTATGTATTTTGACAGTTGTCCAGGGGTTTTTAAAGCTGAATTATGCTGCAAAAGCTGATATTTGCTTTTCTTATAAGCATGTAGTATAAAGGTGAAGACATATTTACAATCGATCCATTAAATCTAAGTGAAATCTATTTTAGTCAAAATAAAAAGTATGAT
Source organism: Orestias chungarensis (assembly GCA_032876305.1). Classification (NCBI taxonomy): domain Eukaryota; kingdom Metazoa; phylum Chordata; class Actinopteri; order Cyprinodontiformes; family Cyprinodontidae; genus Orestias; species Orestias chungarensis. The sequence goes on from JAVLVB010000467.1 coordinate 579,104, forward strand.
CATAAATTCAATTTCTAGATATCTGTATATGAAATGTAACTGTAATAAAAAAGGTGCCTGAGGAGCCCAATACAAATTTATATAACATTTCTTTTTCTTTTTAAGTGAAAAGTATTTGGAGTTCAACTTTTTATTCATTGATTTATTTATTTTGTATTTTTTCTCTTTTGCTCTTTCATGTAAAATCCCTGTTAAATACATAAAAGTTTGTGGTAAAGGGACACAATGTGTGACATTACAGTGCATGATTCTATACATGGTCCTGTAGAATAGACCGGTGCTGGGACAATGTGGGAACACTGGACTTTTTATATTGATTTTTTTGACATCTTTCTTTGTTTCTTTCCACTTCTTTTCTTTAAGGATGAAAATGCGGCGGCACAGAGTGTTCTTGCTGTGCACGGTGGGTCTATGCGTCATCTCGTTTCTCCACTACTACAAGGCCCTCCATTACGTCTCCCTGCTGCGCGAGCTCTCCGCTCCGTATCCCAACATCAAGTCCTTCATTATGGTCTCAGGATTCTTCTGGAGGGAGAAGGGCGTCGGGGTCACCCCACTCAGTCCGGCCTCTCCCGAAGAGGCTCCCCCAATGCCGGCCCTCCGCCAGGGGGTCGTTAAACCTGGAGGACTGGAGGTGATGAACCAGCGTGATTTGGATCCAAAGATTGGACTAGCCGGCCTTGCGCGTCCCGAACACCTCGAGGTGAGAGCGATGAAGGAGCCGGAACCTCCCCATCCTTGGGAAAAACCAGAGGAGAACAAGCTGGAAGATTCGCCAAGAGAGGTCGAGCACGACAGTTTTTGAGAATCTTAGAAGTGCATGCAAAATGGAAACAACTTTTTCAACTTAAAGAAGAGAAATTCCAAGAGACAAGCTTAGACTCCCTGTTTGATTTAGTGTTTAATCCGTCTTAGTCCAAATGAGAATGAGTGTGCAGGACCGAAAACGCCATTCAGCTGTTTATGGTCATATTCATGCTGTTTACGTAGATGCAACATCATGTTCTATGATAAAACTGCTCATTTTAGTTTAATGAAAATTAGGATCCTGTCCTCAGTCTTTATGGAATAAGATCGCTGTTGTATTCATATGACTTTGCACTCACAGCTTTTAGATTCATACTCTCAGACCCACGAATATTACAGGAGAATTTTGGGGTACAAGAACTTTATTGACATAGAAATACGGATGTTAAGAGTTGTGCACACACATTTTGGACAGCGATTTTACGCCATAAGTCTAGCATTTTAACTGTCCTCCATACAAACAATCCTCTTTGTTTTAAAAGAATGTATGATTAACATTAGGAGAAAAAAAAACAAGTTTAGGAGAACACCAACTGGGAGGTTTAAAGATTCTGTTGAAGATTTATAATACAACACTTGACTAATGTTTGGAGGAATCCTTTTTATATAAGCTTTAAACCCTTCACAGTGTTGGCCTCTGTGTGGTAATGGCATCATAATCTGAACAGTTTCCTTGTTTTCCTTCTTCTCCCAGAAACGTGATGAAGAGCCGCATGTTCAACCTAACCGTAAGAAACTGCTCTTGCGAATGGGAAACGATAAGCTGCCGGACCCCATAAAGTCCATGGGAGACCTTCACACCCGCACTCACCAGCTCCAAGATGACAAAACCTCCTACTTTGTCCGCACGAGTCGTGGGGCCTATTGTTTCAGACAGGGGACGGAGATGGCCACCATCAGGGAATCCTCTCCAAAGACAGGAGCAGCTGCAGCTAAGGACGCTTTGGAAGTGGCTAAAGCTGCACAGCGGAAAACTCTCGGGCTTCAGCAGCAGCAGCTGCCCGGAAAAGGGTCAAAGGGTAAAGGGCATTCTTTGGGCGGCGGGAAGCAGTTGGTAAAATGCGTCTGTCGGCCCGGGTGGCACGGACCTTACTGCGGGGTTCCCACCATGGTGTACCACTCCAACCTACCGACCAAGGAGCGGCTGACGCCCAGAGAAACCCCGCGGAGGGTTATCAACGCCATCAACATAAACCACGAGTTCGACCTGTTGCACGCGCGCTTTCACGAGCTTTCGCAGGCCGTGGATTTGTTCCTAATATGTGAATCAAACTTCACTGCCTATGGAGAGAGGCGGCCGTTGAGGTATGGCACAATTTCTATTTGATTTTTTTTTTTAGGAAGGGGATTATATGTGAGGCAGTCGGAGTAGGAAAGTGCTCTGGCTTTCATATCTCCAAAATTGTCAATTAGTCACAAAACACACCACACTCTATTATTTATCCAGCACAAACTGAGCCGTGAAACAAAGGCTGTAACTTGATAAGCTAAGAGCGCCGCATGATTCAGCAGCTTTTGTTAGCTTTTTTTTTTTTTTTGTCACAAACACCAGTCAGCCGTGCTTTTTTAAAACAGTCTCGCATTGTTGCAAAAGATGCATGACCCAGTTGCCTCAACAGCATTCCTGACGTTTGAGGCGGAGAAGAGGTTTTCACTTAACATGTTTAAGTCTGAGCTTAAACTAGATCTCTCCAACACTATTGCTTTCTCTCTCTCTCTCTCTCTCTCTGTGCCCTTCTGTTTTAGATTTGCTGCTGTTTAGAATCAGATTAACAGACGGTTAATCTGATGTGTTTAACTTTGAGCTGTAGTAATCAAGACTCCTTGTCACAGATGATGCTCGTGGGAATGTGCTGGGATGTTCAATTCTGGGACGTTTAGGCGCTCTACTAAATGTTTTCCACTGACGCAAACATATTTTCACAGTTCTCCAACCCGTTTTTTAGATGGTTCCAAAAAGGACTTTTGACCCTTCCCAGACTATCGAGCAGCAGAAATGACTCGTCTTAAGATTCGCATTAATGCTTTTCCATCTCGTAATCCGTGCTCTTCAGACAAACACAGCTAAAGGTAAACCGGTAAATACATGCGAAGATGAATTAGATGAAAATAAGTTAAAAAATATACCCATATAGTAATAGTGATGTTATTTTTCATGCTGCCGGGAGTCGATGTGCAGAATGATAATTACAGTTTCTCGGGCAACAGTGTGAAACGCTTTGAAAGCAATTTTACTGAAGATCATGACGAGCAGCGTGACTGACTGTGCGAGCAGCTTTGAAGAGGGAGATTGGTGTGTTCAATCATAGGATGTGGCGCAGCGTGAATGCCGGCTACACTCTCCACTTTTTGACACGCGTATCAACGGGTTTATTGAGTCGTTCCTCCACGCAAGTCGAGTAGGGGTCGTGTACGGGTCGTGTTTGTCAAACAGGCGCATAATTGATTTTGGCTTGCGTCCCTTCTGCGTCTCACTTTATGGCCTGTGAGGCCTCTCATACCTTTTTGATCCCATTTTGCCATATTACTAACAATCTTTTAAGATTTTAAGTGATTTCCTGAGACAAGGCTGTATTTGAAGGGAAAACGGAGCTGGATTCCAAAGTAAAATCTGAAACGGGCTTTTGTTTCCCAGCGTTTATTGAGGTTTATTGGAGCATATCTATTGAGAAAAAGGATGATAAATACTAAAATACACCACGGACAGATCAGGGATCAAAATCAAGGAATCAAAGGATCAAAATCGAGGAAAGTGTGCACAATGTGTGGCGTGGGGGGTACTCATAATTCTTACAAACCCGCATAAATGGCATCTAAGCGCAAAAATCGCAGAATTAGGTAAAGTAGCCTGATTTTATGGACCACATTTTTTATGCTGAAATTAAAAAAAAATTATTTTCTTACTTTTGACTTAACACTAACCAGCACCACCATGCTATGTAATGCCATATTTGCTGCTTACTATATGTGGGAGAAGAATGTTTATTCTCCCTAAATTTGTAAACAACAATTCCCTAGTTTTTCTCATGCATTTTTTAGCACTTCCTCGCATTTTCATCGCAAAAAAAACGGGACGAAATGCCCCAGAATTCACCACAAAATCTAGTATTTTTGCCCGCATAATGAGACAATTTTGCATGCTCCTTTCTAAGGGTGGGGGGTTAAGGGATCATGTTTAAATAAGGGTACTTATCGGAAAGCTGGGAGAGAGGGTTAGGAATAGTGTGGTGATTAAAGAGGTATGCTCCGGTTAAAATCCCGGCCTTATTTCTAGTAATTGTCCGTGCAATATATTGATAAAAGCTTGTGAAGGTCAATCACATCAGTCTAGGTTGAATGCCCGACACAATAAGCTTTACTGACTGTCTTGCAATAGGTGGTTCTGGATAAAGACGGAAAATGCTTACAAGTTAAGAACACTGCTAAAGTTCCCATTGGCATAGATCGTTTTCCCGTATCTCTCTCCCCAGTTTCCTGCATCTCCTCCTCAACGGTACTTACGACTACGTCCGCCACAAGATCCTCTACGTGTTCCTGGACCACTTCCCAGACGGCGGCCGGCAGGACGGCTGGATCGCCGACGATTACCTCCGGACGTTCCTCACGCGCAACGGCCTGTCCAGGGTGAAGGGGGCCAGACCCGACGACGTGTTCGTCATCAACGACGCGGATGAAATCCCGGCGCAGGAGGGCCTCCTTTTCCTCAAGCTGTTTGACGGCTGGACAGAACCGTTCGCCATTCACATGAGAAAGGTAGCAGCAGTCATGACCCGATATTAACTGTACGGTGGGTCAGTGTGTAAGTTTGGTTTTAACTCTCCTTTCTCCCCATCTCCAGTCCTTGTATGGCTTTTTCTGGAAGCAGTTCGGGACTCTGGAGGTGGTGTCCGGCTGCACACTGCGGATGCTCCGCGACGTCTACGACGGCGATGGCATTAAGCTGCGGCGCCGCGAATACTACACCTTGCCCGGCTTCCGCAAGTACGAGAACGACACGGGCCACATCCTGGTGCAGTGGTCCGTGGGGAGCCCCTTCCATTTCGCCGGCTGGCACTGCTCCTGGTGTTTCACGCCTGAGGGAATATACTTCAAGCTAGTGTCGGCACAGAACGGGGATTTCCCACGGTGGGGTGACTACGAAGACAAACGCGACCTTAACTATATCCGGGAACTAATCCGGACTGGGGGCTGGTTTGACGGCTCAGTGCAGGAATATCCCCCTGCGGACCCCAAAGAGCACATGTACGCCCCCAAGTACATGCTGGAGAACCGTAAATGGTATTACTACCTCCTAGAGAACCGTTATAAACACAAAGTCCAGACTGACTGATATCTAGGAGATCAAGTTTGCGGGGAAAATACCTTGAAATGATAGCGCCCATGAAAGGCCTTTGCACTGAGCTCTGGACGTCTGCTGACACTAACGAAGACGATGATGGGATTTAAAATCTCCGGTGTGATTTTTTTTTGGGGGGTGAGCAGGGAACACTGAGTGACATCGACCAGGTTTACAAAAAAAGCATTGAGAGGATGAAACCACTGGATGAACAAATGTATTGCTTTCGCCATCCCCCCCCCCCCCCCCCCCCCCCCCATTACACGGAGAGGCCAAGATATTTCTCCATGCCCGCTACGTTTGTATCTCATTTCCCACTAGACACACTTGTGCTCTGTAATACAAGAAGAAAAAAAAAGGCCAGGGAATTTTTTTTTGTTGTTGTTTGTGTGTTCTTGTCTGCTTTCACTAAAGTTTACATCGTGGCAGATGCTTTGTTTTCAACCCTCTGATTGTCTTCCTGTCATTTTCGGTGACCGCCTTCCAGGACCAGGTGCATGTTTAGAAAGGGAAACGTAAAGACCTTTACACTTGCAGCCGAATGAGCGTCACAGGGTTCCTGCTCACGTTCTTTTCCATGCACCTTAAGCCCGTCCGTGTGGTTGTAAATAGCGTGTCTCCGTCTTTGTGCTGTTTGGACAATGAAGGTAGGGAACCAAATCGATGCGAGCGAAGGAAAAGGGTCGTGAAGGGAACAAGTGTGGAGTGATGGGAAAAGGAAAATAAAATGAAATACCAAATGGATGATATTGTACTGAGTGGGGAGAGTGTTTCTTACGGACGGGTCTGAGGAAAACCTTTTCAGAGATGAAGCCGGATGAAGAATGTCCTTCGGTTTTTCAGATCTTTCTGTTTAGCAGCCGGGATAGCCGAGTTTTCCTGACAAAAATAAAAGGAATGATGGTGTGGAGCGAGTATGTTCACATCGGTAAACGGCGCTTAGACGTGTGTGAACAATAGAAATCCCCTGAACGAGCCTTGATGTGCCGCTGCCAATGTTTGAATTTCTGCCATGTGTCTCCTCTGAGCTTTTCCACGCTCCGTCGTTTCTGTTTCCTCTCTCATCTCCCTTTTTTAAATTTTTCATTGCTCTTTAGTCTCCGTTTTTAACCTTCGTTAAGTTCCTCATCTTCAATTGAGCTCTTTTCATTTTCACTAAGTATGTCTTATAAGATGAACGAGGAACGAGAATACTCGCTTTTGTTGGCTCCGATTGGTGAGTAGACGAAATAATACTTGCCGCCATTTTTTGATATGAAGAGACCAACTTGAGAGCGTGTACTTCTTATGCTTAAAGTCTTATAGAAAACATAATGCAGATTAGGAACATATCCTTTGATCCATAAAAGGCAATACTAGGATAATAAAAAGTCCAAATTAGCTGCTACTGGAAGTGGAAGCTAGTGGCCTGTCCAAAAAGATGGACCCGTGTTGTCCATTAAAGGATTTATATGAACATTACTGTTATTCATAAAGCTTGTTCGGATCTATAGAGATAAAGTTCCTTTCAGTTTTGGCGCTTCCACGCCATTTTGGAATGCACCAGCAGCTCTTAAAGGTTCAGTGTTCGTATCAACCATCGAATTCCGGGGAGGCAGACAACAAAACAAACTACCTTTCCTGTTGAACCTTACCATGTTAAATCCTGCTTAACTCACCAATGATGATTTTTTTGTGACGCTTTTGCTCTTAATAAACTCGCGTCTCCTCGTTCTCCGATTGGCTAACATTATTGGATTGCTGGCTTAAAGTCCGGGCCAAATTTTACTCCCGCCGTTGCATTTAATCTGTTGCGTGGACAGCAATTTCAAACTAGTTTAAACTTTAAGCGTAAACTTTTAAGACAAGTGTTTGAGCTGCTCTCTGTGCAGCTCTATGAGCCACTCCGGCACAGAAAACTCAATGGTGAGGCTGGAAAAAAGTAATAGTTTTGGAAAACCCAGAGCAATTAGATCAATGCAGCTTTCTTTTGGGATTGAATTGTGGTCTCTACGGCGATAGAAAGCCGAACTGAGGCGTATGAAGCATGATTACGGTATGTTTTGAAAAGAAAGTTTAATTAGAGTTAAAGGGAAATTTAACCAAGCAAGTGTTTCTGTCAAGTACAGTATGTGTGCTTGCACCCCGCCAGGAGGAATCCAGCTCAGTTTAACACCCTGTTCTCAGTCTGCTGCAATCAGGCAGCACATCTTGGGAGCGGCTTTAATGTTTGCATATCTTCGTGCATTTGTGTTTTTTTTGTTTTTTTTGTCTGAGTTCAACAGCCGTGTCAGCTTTCTAGACTATGCTGGTTCCTCCCCATATCGCCATGGCAGCAGTCCCCGTCATGAGTTCCTGAGATCTCTGACAGACTGAGGTCATCCACAAACGCTGAGGCCTGCTGGGTCAGTAGATGAGGGAGTTAAGAGGACCGTTTCAGGACCTAGTCAAAATAACGAGTTCCAAACCTTGTTCGCCTTTGCAGAGCTGAGACTAGTCGTGCGCACACGGCTTCTGTTTTTTTTTTCTTTCTCTACGGTGTCTTTGATTTATGACTAGACCCTGATAATATGCATGACCAGCAGCGTTGGTACATCTGTAGCGCAAACTGCAAACAAAGCATGGATGCAGACCAAAACTGAGAGAATGTGAAGCGGCAGAAAAATACTTCCCAACTGTGCAGCTTTGTTGTGTGCAGCATATTTGTAGAGAGGAAAAGGGGGGGGGTAGAGTTTTGATTCTTCACTTTGAAGCAGAGTCGCATCGCAGTGATGAAATGAAACCCAAGCTGGGCGTCATCCCTGTGAAAGGAAATCTATAAAGCGGCGACAGATTCCATCGGGATGATGTTAGAATTTTCTTCGGGAGGTCTGTGTTCGCCTCACTGGGCTTGCAGTAGTTGGAAAAAAAAAAAAGGATCCTTTCTTTAGATTGGAAGGTCTGTCTCGCTCAAGGACAATTCTGCAGATTGTGTCCACTCAGCAGATGTTAAAGGCACTGAGACTAATGTGCGCGGACAGTCTAATCGCCGGCCTCGCCAGTCGCTGTCCTATTTTATCATAATCAAACCATAAATCGGTAAAGAAACTGCGAGTGGATGGGGGGGGAGTGGATGAGTTTAAACATCTTGTTGTTACTCAGCTCGGCGTTACAGAGCTTTTATATCTTTAAAACCCGGCGCACACTCTGTTCTTCAAAGGGTGGGGGTCGTAAACCTCACCAGACCCTCGTGTCATTGGATGTTTAAAGCAAATACCTAAATGGCTGAAGTAACCTATACAAGGACTTCTTACAGTACAGTTCAGTAAGGTTTAGTTCCACATCCTAAACTCCTGTTCTGCAGTTTTGATGAATTAAAATTAATAATATTGTTAACTTTGGGCAATAGATCAAAGGTAAAAAAAAAGGAAGAAAAAAAAAAAAAGTAATTTACATTTGTATCTAAGATACGAGTCAGGAAAAAACAGACTAACTAAACATGCCATCCCTGCCTCTCTTGGTGTGAAAAAAATATTCTGACAGAAACGATTTTATTTCCAACAAAATTCAATGAAAACGCATCACGAAAGTGCAATGAATGGAAACCCAGGATTCTGGTTCTATATTGCTAAAGAGTGAAACCGTTCTAGCCTTGCAAAGAATCTCCCTATTCAGTATTAAACTCGCCTTCCCATATTCAGAATCCATGGCTTAAAAAAAAATCCGTATTAATTTGCATTTAAAATGAAAGCTGGGAATATTTATGTTCCCTTTTTAATTATGAAAAATAACAAGCTAGTCTAGCTTTGCAAACAATTTCCCTTTGTAATGACAAAACCTAGGAATGCAGAGAGATAGCTGGACTAGTCTGGCCAGTGGAAAAAAAAAAAGAAACCTTGGATTAAAATACATTGTTTAAAATGTTTCTGCGCCGTTTATTTCCAATTAAAAAATGTGTTTCACCTTTTTATCCAGGTATTTATTAAAATTGAAGACCGCAGATGGTTAACTTTGCATGGCATTTACATTTATAACAAAATCTAATCTGCTGCGGTAAACAGGGCTGCTTGGTTCTTTTGACAAAAAAATTTACTAAGCATAAAATGCAAAACTGTAGAGCAGACAGTGCTTGTGCTGCAAAGGGGTTTGGAGTTGCTAGGAAACTGCTCTCTCTGCAAGCTTTAATTGCTTGGCCTTATTGATGTTAGCAACAGGGAACGGGCATTTAACGTATGAAACCTAGAGATGTCTAAACTTAGCTTGTAAGTGAGATCAGAGGACAGGTTTATATTTAGCGAGCGAGTTTACGTTAGTGCATCGGTTCCGTTTTGATACTCAGAACTTGTCCATATTTCTATGAACCTCAACCAAAATCTTTTTATTTTAATTTTTTAGGCTAAACTGTGGTTAATTTCGATTGGTAGGGAATATTCCTGCACATAAACACCAGAGCAAATATAAAATCAGAAATTGAACCACAACACTGTTTACAATTAAACTTACAGCACGTTTTAATAGATTTGTGGTTTTTTTGTTGACCCCCAACCATCACACTCCCGCCGCATGTCTGTGTTGGTTGTGCCAGAGCAGCTGACTGGCGTGTCTACATGACTCTGGACCATTTCCGGAACTGTTGCTTCTACTAGTGAACTGATTTTGCGTGGATTGTCGAGGCAATCTTTTCTTGAGGATGTTTGGGAACGTGTGGGAATAACATTTAGTGAATCTTCACTTCAGCCTTTACTGAGGCTTAAACTAAAAGAGGGTAAAAGTCACATTTAACCGCATAAGTTGCAGGATCTAATCCGATTGAGAACGGCGCTTTCAGTCACCAAATCTTTTTAGTTTTAGGCATTGTTGCTTTGTGGAACCAAAACATCTCACCTACTGTATATGCCAGTACAATAAAACCCCTTTGATTGCTTTCAAACTGAGCTTCCATCTAAGGTTGATCATCGCTGTATCGTTCAGTTTCAATCTGAAAGGTAATCGAAATGAAATATGTGAAATGTTCTTGGAAAAAAAGGTAAGATTTAGCCTATTGGGGACCAATAGTTCTCCATCTTTTGGTGTAAGAGTAAGAACTGTTTCATTTATTTACACTCTTACACTCCCTTACTTTTGTTTTGGTCGTTCCTTCGTTAAATGTTAATCTCTTAGTATGTATCACGCCGCCTCTGACCTGCCGTTTTAAGGGTAATTAAACTTCTCTGGGAATTACAGCTTAATCCAAATAGATGAGCAGAAAGCCTCGAAAATGTCTTTGGCCCACTTGAACAAGTTATCTTAAGGGAACAGCTTTGGTTACCTTGGAACAGCTAATCTCTGCGATAAATTAATGGTCCGACATTAACTGCTTATAAACATATGACAGAAGCTAAGCTTAAAACTCCTGAGATTAAATAAATCAAAAACAAATGCACACAAATCAGTGAAAAGTCTGGAGTCTGGAGTGAAACCTTAACTATTGGTATGATTAGATGACATTAGGGATGAAACAAGACATTTAGATCTACAAGGCCTTTGGTGTCAGAAAGTGAGATAAAAATACAGCCGTGTTGTAAAATGTTTTAAGTGAGTACGTTTTTTGCCGTCAAAGTATGCACAGGAACCTGAGATGAGAGCGGAAAACGAAATGAAATGATTAAACATGCGAGCGGTTTGTTGTTCGGAGCTTGCGACTCCTCTGTAAACATGTCGGCTTTTCCCACACGGATGTCTGGAATCTCTGGTATGCGTTTGTCATTCTCGGCGTCTTCTGAACGCCTTCCACGACAGATTGCTTGGCTTTGGGGCGGGTATGAGGCAAATCCGGTCCAGAGCTCCATATGCTGTGACACAGCAGATGATAAAAAACTTTTTTTTTTTTTTTTGAAATTGATGAAAGTCAGAGTGACACAGCAGAGAGACAGATGGGCGCAGTGACACATATGTGCCCGAGAAACCTAGTAGGCGGACCTGGCCGGCACCTGGCTGTGGTTGGCTTCCCATCTGAACCCGGGGGGGGGGGCTGCTTGACTGACGAATTTTTAAAAGGGAAGACGGAGACGCGCATGTTCAAATTCAGGAGTTTCTCCTCACTGTTTGGATTAATGAGACCAGAGCCCCCGGCTGTGGCCGCACTTATGATGACTTTGCTACCTTCTGCTCGCGTGGGTTTCAGGGCCTGTGGAATCGAGTATTTGTTGCTATTTGGACTGACGGTCGATACAGTCTGGTGACTTGCATTAATTTAAGATACAGACTTCCTTAGAGCCTAAACGACTAACTATACTGATTCCCTTTTTCCCTAAATGTTGGCTCTGATAAGGAAAAGGGTTATAGCTCCAGCTAAAGAACGAGAATAGAAGTTAAAGCATGAAGCATCTTCCACAACTGTAGCCACTCCAGGTAAAGATGGATAAAAGGCATATAAGGAATCCATTCTTTTTTTTTTTACTGGCCCTCTTTTAAAACCACGAATAGCGACGTTGATGTCGGTTTGTCACACATGTATACAGCCGTGTAAAAGAAAATATTATTCCTCTGTGGAATACATTCATTATTTTGTCCTGGTTTATGATCATAATCCATTACAACATCAATACATTCAAGGCGTTTTGCAAGTCTTTACCAAGAAAACCATTAAACCTTCAGGGCCCTGTAAGAAACAATTACATATAATTTTTACCCTCTTGTTCTGCTCGAATGCAAACGGTTACATGATCTCAGCCGTCCTTCAGAGGCAGCCAAAATAAAGAATGGTGCGGTTAGGAGGACGAGCCTCTAGAGGGGTCTCGGTTGCCTACAATCAGAAACAGATATAGAAAGAGGGAAATACGGGACTTTCTTTTTGTCTGCTTTTTTCTTTTGGTTCTTATTTGCACTTATTCTGTTGAGTTGATGTGTTTTTATACCTGGTCTTATTTTGGTTTTTGTTTATAAAACCTTTTTGGTGTATAACCGACGGGGAGTTTTATTTTTCCCATTTTCACTCTTTATACTTTACGTTTGCAGCCTCGTCTTAATTGTCTTCTCAAGGGATGAAGTTTGTGGGATTTTGTAATTGAAGCACTGTCTTTAGTACCTAGTTTTTCAATTTCACAAAGGGGACTCTGTTGTTCTGATCACCTCATCCTTTCACATTGGACTCAAACAGCTTCCCATAGCCATTCTTAATTTTCCCATGGCTCCATAACTGCACGTGTTTTTTGCTTCTTTTTTTTTTTCATGTTTTCCTGGCAGAGGTTCAATGGCAGATGACAGGTGCACTTAGACATGAACCTAGCATGTACAAAAACAAAACCCCAAATGTAAAACAGCAAAGGCCTCTGTTTATTTTGTTTTTGTGTTTTCAAACTCAGACTACTATAGGCACTCAGTCTGTGCCCTGGCTGGTATGATTACTGTGAAGGCTTCCCCTCATGTGACACAAAAAACACAAACAACCCAGATAAGTACCGAAAATGTTCTACCTGGTACACAAAGATGTCAAGGAAGTCTTTCACTGTTTTTTTGTTTTTGTTTGTTTTTGCTTGCTGCAAAATCATGTGTTGCACCTTGTTAGAAGGAATCTGTTTTGTGTTTAAAAACTACATTTTTTAAATATTTATATATGCAAAAATGAATGTTTTTTTTTTAATATTTTGATGAACTATTCAGATCATCCTTCCTTATCTTAAACAGGGTTCTTATTTATTTTCGTTTCCTTGTTCTCAACCTTGTCAGCCAATGAGGTTTCATTTAGCCCGGCCTAACCAAGCAAAAGGTTCCAATAATAAACAAACTACAGGTTCTCCAAATTTTGGAACTCATGCTGAATATAAACATGTGATCACACTCTGTCATATGTCATCAGTCCAATGGCTCAATCTAGAGTCTGAGGTAAAAGGACCTTATATTAAAGTGGGAATATGAAATGACATCAAATTATGGATGGGACAACATCTTTTCACTATTAATCAAAAGAAGGCTTTACTAAAAATAATAAATAAAAACATGCAAAATTATCTGTTTAAAATGAAATACTCAAAACTTGTTTTTTTTTTTTTTTTCCCCTGATGAAAGCAACAGTGGTGAGTTTCCCCTTCTGGGTCTCGATGAATAATACAGAACTGCTTGGGAATTTTCTGTCGCTGCAACCTAAACCATAATTTGCATGCACTCACACATTCGGTTCTATTTTTAACCAGCCGTCGCCATTAGTCACATAGCTTGTCGCTTTGTGTACTCAACGGAGACGTTGCTTTTTCACCTCGTGTGCCTGTTTTTGGAGCCGCAAAGATGCACGACTGACACCGGGCGAAAAAAAAGTCACACGTGCATCGACAGTCCAGCTCTGGCAGGAGACTGGCGCTCAGCACAGCTTTGCCACCCAGGCCCCCCGTGTCCTCAGGCCAGGGAACTGTCCGCGGCCAATCGACCGTCAGGGGTGCTTGCCAGGTCTAATCCGTCCCTCCCTCCCTCTGATTTGCCAAATTTAACAATCCGCTCTCCTTTAGTTAAAAGCTATAAACAGTGTTGGAGCAACAGTTAGGATGAAAGGAGTCCCGGTTTCCTGTCTTATTTCCTGCTCTTAAGACCTAAATGGCTTTTAGGCTCCTACATGATCACAAGTTCATTTTCACAAGATATGTGCACTGACCATACATTTAGATACTTTTATCATTGCTGTCCCATCTTTTTGTTATATTTTTATCTGGTCACAGGACAAACTGTGGATGCCTACACGTGTAACACGGACTTGATTTGGTGTCTGTACAGTCTGAAGATGTGAGTGGAAACAAAGACATCATGTGTGCCGTTAAGTGTTCACCTCATCATCGTGCCGGTGTGTCCAGGTGTTTGCTCGGCTCTATATCTGCTGATCCAAACGAACACGAAAAAGGAATGGAGGAGGACATGTAGGGGGATGCAGAGGGAAAGGAGGATGAAAAAGGACCTTTTTTCTTCATTAGGGGAAGAAAAATAAACAAGAATAACAAAATCTCCCACAAAAGAGAGACAATACTTTTGAATAAAAGGATATTTTTCTCTAAGGTAATGGTAAAACAGAATCTTCTTTGTTCTCCATATGAATGGCTGTATGTTAACCATGAAAACGTCATGAGATCTATGATATAAAAAAAACAACAAAATAAATTAAATATGAACATTTTTAAAACTGTCTGTGTGCTTTTTACTTTAAGGCATCGGAAGATGTCGATGATAAAGTGTGTCCATGCTTTGTAAAGCTGATTCCTTTCAGTGGTTCCGGGGTCTTCGGTCTGTCATTTCACTAGAGGGCAGCACTGTAAAACTAAATCACATCATTTGTTGGGAGGCAACAGAGAGGCAGAAATAATGAACTTTAGGTTTAATTGGGTAAAAACAAAATAATATACTTATTTTAACTGATGATTGTATGATTGGAAACATCATATTTAGGTAGACTTGGAATACATTGTCATCTGCAATACAACACATTTTGTATTTGAAGAAAATGGGTAAAAAGTTTAAAAAAAAAGGTTAAAACCTAATATTTAAGAATCACATTTAAGACTCGGCTTTATGCAACGTCAAACAGGAAACGGCAATAAAAAGAAATGTTTTGACTTTAAAATTGTGTAGTTGAGGTTTACAGTACACAATTAAACGTGTGGAGCTGCACAATTGTGCACTTAATGGCACTGTTACCTAGCAGCAAAAGGTCCTGGGTCTGAATCCTTCAGTCTGGTCTTGCTACATAGAGTTTGCATTTCATGTCCAGGGTGTAGGCTGGCTTTTGACCCCATGACTGCTGGAGATAGACGATAACACAGGTCGGGCAGTTTTATTGGGATAGCACATGTACATGTAATTAGTACTTAGTTAAAAGCTTGATATAAAGTTTTAAAAAAGTGCATCAAATGGCACTTTTTTAGGGGCAATAATACAAAAATATAGAAAAAGTTTGAAAGAAGCAGAAATTCAGAAATTCACCCTGTTTGGCACTGATGCTGGGCGGTAAACATGTGCTTAACACACCTAAAAGTGGAGTTTTTGTGGATGCTTATAATTGTGAATCAGAAGGAAACCGCAGTGTCTGATATCTTGTCAATATTTGCTTCCATTTCACAATTATGCCACTGTGTTGTTTTATCTCTTAAAATTGCAATGAATTACTCTGAGGTTAGTTTGCTCCAGATTTAAAATGCATTGAACTCGTGCTGCCAGCAATGATTCAAGTCGACAGGTTTGTGAACCACTGTGATAAATATTGGTTGGAAAGGAACTCATCAAAACAACGGTCGCTTGGCACAAGCACAGCAGTGGGAAATGTTGCAGAATGAACTAACTTCAGAACTTCAGCAGCTTATACAAGACAACACAGATAAAAACGCACGAAAGCTTTTTCTGAATACTTTACCAAGAGATGAAATCTGTCCTCATTGTGTCATTTAAGGCCGTGACAGCAGAAGGACACATCCAGATGTGAATGGGGCGTTGCTTCATGTCTACGCATTAAGTGGATGGTCCAGATCAGCCACAGCGGACCAGGTAGTGTTACGCACCATGAAATGTGCAGCTGCTGTTTTTCTCATTCTGAGCAGGAAAAATACTCGAACAAAAACAAAAAAAGACCAGCGAGTAACTAAGATCATCTCACACACAGGTAAGCTGTTTCGGGCACAGCAGTAAATATTAGTGCCATACATTCATCAGAATGAAAGACAAAAAATATGTCTCCAGAATAAGAAAGTTGGTCTTCTGTTTAGCTCCAATGCTCAAATCTCCCTTAACCAGAGTGAAAATAAAATAGAATTGCGAACCTCATTAGCTGCAATTTATCTGTATTTGGACCGACGACTCCGCCTTTAAACTTTTCAATCCCTCACCAATTGATTTTTCTTGTCTCTCCTACAGTTTATTTTAACCCTTTGATCATCTGCCAGGCCACTTTTTTTTAAACCTATGATCGACCTTTTCATTGACATTTATCGCTGTAACTTACAAGTGTTTTTTTACCCCTTTGAACTCACATCTAACAAAAGAGCCACAATATGATTATTTGGCATTATTAGCACATTTCAGATAACAATCTGCCAACGCAATAGGTAACATCACAGTCTTACTTTTAGCAATGTTTAATTAATGAAATCACAATTTTCAGCTTCCAAAGCGCCACAGCACATTACCAAAAATGTAAATACATGTTTGGGGGTGAATTTAGGGTAAAAACTGTAATTCTATCTAACCTAAAATGACAAACATTTAATCAGAGTAGGTGGTGCTGTTTCTTTTGTTTTTTTACTACTTGGTTTTAATTACCACTTTCCACCTGAAATATAAATTTAGTCAGTTAATGTCAATTGCATACCCATTTAAAAAACACATCAGAGTAACAAAGAGAAAGCTGAACATGAGCCAAAGGTTCACAATGGCTGATGAGCTAGAACTGGAAATGCAGGGCAGGGAGGAAAAACCACTGGCAAAAGATTTGAGACAGAACTATCATTTTGGATGGTGACAATATAGTTTTACGGGTTATTTTTTTTGTTTTACAGGAATTGGTTTAATTCTGATCAATTAGTTGTGTTTCACATTGGAGTGAAAAACAAACATGGGATGTAGAATCTATTCAGAACTGACATCTAATTGAAAATGCTTTACCAGTATTGCTATTTTTTTTATTTAATTTGGGTAGGTAGCTTTTCCAAGGGACTTTCAAGTTCATAACAATAAAGATGTTCTCCAACACCGTTACTTTATGCTGGTTTTGTGGTTGTGTTACATAATATGATGGACCATTAAGCTCCTCAGCACCTGAATCCTGTGCCAACTTACCGGCATGAAAGTGCCTTTTACGTGTGTGTGTGTGTGTGTGTGTGTGTGTGTGTGCGTGTGTGTGTGTGTGTGTGTGTGTGTGTGTGTGTGTGTGTGTGTGTGTGTGTGTGTGTGTGTGTGTGTGTGTGTGTGTGTGTGTGTGTGTGTGTGTGTGTTTGTGTGTGTGTTTGTAATTTTGTAATCTTTCAGAAAGCATGCGCAAGAATCTAGCACTTATCCAAATAAGCCTGTGTCCCAAAAGCCAGAACTGCATCCAGATGGCTGACGATTGTCTAAATAACAAAATGAGTGATTAAAGGTTTTGCTGTAGGATCTGGAATCCATGTAGTAACAAAGTTGGCTCAAATAAAGTCAAAGATTTTTGTTCATAATTACAGTGTTGCCTATACCTTATACATTTTTATACAAAAGTACCTAAAAGAATGCATTATTTTTTTTGTTTAGTGGGGGAAAAAATATAGAATACACACAGTAAGTTTTGATAGGTGTAAAGAATATACGTATATTTGCTTTTAAAGGGCATTTGTTGCTTTTTCTTCTCTGTCTTTGGTTTGAAAAAGTTTACATTTCTAAGTATTCTTTGTTGGAATCCTAGCAGTGACATTTTCCCTCTCTTATCTGCAGGTAGGGAGTGGCAGGTGTGTTCCACTGCAGCTCTGCCATCTGATGTTAGCCCTGGCTCTTCATCTGTAGGGGTCACTACAAGTTGAGCATTTGAGGTGCAAAACAATCATGACCGATCACACTATTGCGTGCAGGAGGGGGTAAATGTTCACCAGCTATGCCGTATTACGAAGCGGTGGACAACATGATCAGAGTACAAAATTATGTGATTTTCAACACACAACTGCAACAATAAGCTATCAGTACTGTTATACTAGGTAACCTTGCTTATCTGTGCATGGTTTGCAATAACATTAAGTAAGGGTATTGTCACTTCTTTGCTATGATATCCAATAATATTAGTGTTGCATCTGTATCAGTTACATACATTTGCTGCGTATACGGCATGTTATCACCAAATCTTTTAACTTGTTAAAAGTATCTTTGGAATCCTGAAATATATGCTCCTAATTTTGCCTTCAGTCCAGCTAAGGGAAGCTTGTTTTCACTTGCAAGTGTTGCCCCTCGGGAAAAGAAAATGCGTCATTTTTTAAGACAATCTACTGTAAGAAAGTTGATGTTTTTTTTGTTATTTTTTTTAACAACTACCATTTTATTTCTGCTTTTATGTTTCACCATGAAAGAAAAGCAAAGTAGAGAGTGATACATTCACCTCTACGGCAGGGGTTCCCACACTCTTTCAGCTTGCGATCTACTTCGAAGACCAATCCTAAAGGGACCTACCCACAAAAAAAAATGGAAAACCTCTTTTTATTTTATATTATTTAAACCACTATTATTGTATATTTTGTGCTTTTAGGATGAAGTATATTTTAATTGAATTTAAATGTCATCTATAACACATATTAGTTTGTCTTGCATGACTGCATTTTCCCACTGTGGTTTCCCAATGTGTGTGGTTCTCCCCAAACACAAGCAGATGCAGATAAGAGAGATCAAGCTTTTTTTTATTTATTATTATTCTTAAACCTCATCCGAGCGGAAATACAAACACAATGTTCATTGGTACAGCAGCTCGCACTCTCCGTGTGTCTCCTGCCTCCGTCTCTACAGCTCCAGCAGATTTGAGTTCCTTCTACACGTACGCCACACACACATGCATCCGGTCCCGGGGATGTCTCTAAGAGACAGAGGCGGAGCTAGGCTTTTATTCTTGGGGTGGCCAGAGGGTGGCCAAGGTTATAGTCTGTCCATAGACTGTCACAATAAATGTGTTACTCGAGCAATCAACTGCAATTGGAGTCTCTAAATGTTGAAATATATAAAAGTACACATATAAATGATGGGCTGGGTTCTGCTTGATATTCACTCTCCTGACTAGTCCCAGGATGGGAGCTGACTTCTGTCTGTCTGTCTGTCTGTCTGATCTTTTGATGATGTCCCTGCTTTTCACGAAGAAGATATTCATCCTTACTTAGATGTTTGTATGGTCCTGCTGTTGGGAGGTTTTGCTTTAGCAGAGATGCGACTCTTCAAGATGGACGACACAAACCATACAGGTGGAGCTCCATTTGAATGGTTTAGATTAAAGGGTATGTGTAAAAATGGCCCAGAACAGGTTCTGTCATTAAGAACCTGTGGCAAGAAATCGTAATAGATGAGCATTCAGTCTGACTGAGACTGACCTAATTTTCATAGGGAATTTGGCAACGATTTCCGATCTGCAAATAGTTGGAGCTATAACTAATACAAAGGTGGTTCTAGAATTCTGAGTTTTCCAATTAACAGTAATTCCTGCTATTTTAACTTTTCACTTTGTTTTCTCTCCATTTTTTTTTCTCTATGCCTGGTCTGGCGTTGTATGAGCTGTGACACCTTCCTGAAAGTGGGCATCGGCTTAGATGGTGCTGCCAGCAACTAAACGTTCTCCCTCTCCTGCTCTCAACCACAAAAAATACACCTAAGCACCATTTTGTCTGCTTCCTTTGTGTTTTGCATATTCCCACAACCCCCCAGTCTGTTATGGCAGATGGCTGTTTATGTCGAGCCAAGTTCAGCTGGAGGTTTTCTTCCTCTTAAATGGAATAATTTCCTGTCCGCTGTTGCCTAATGCATGTTAAGTATGGAGGATTGCTGTATGGTCAACCTCACAACACGACTCACAACACAACACCGTCTCAGCATACTGGTCCATAAGGAGGGAATGATGAAAATTAATGTCTCAACGCAATCTGCTGGGTTTCCTTAAGTAAAGAATGTTTTAGGCCAAAGTTAATTACCTGCCTTGAAGCCTTGTTTAATAGCTAGAATCAGTGTGAATGATTGGATTAAAATACATTATCTTGTAATGTGCCTTGTTGTGAATTGGTGTAATATAAACAAATTTTGAATTGAATGGAAAAGTATGGCTAAGAATATGGCAGACAGTTCCTGGAACCACGAAAACAAGTCAGAAAAAGAGAAAACACGCAAGCGGTTTTCTGTCAATCTCTCCTGGTAGGGGGTTCAAAGTGCATGGCTTCCACCCTGCCACATGTGCTTTAATTCAAAAATTTTAAGAGAAATTACCAGATATTAAATAGGGTGAATAAAATACGATACTCCAGGTAAGAAACTCAAGATTTGATTGAGGAAATATAGGCAAAACTACATAAGCTTTCACTCAACGCTATTGAGCTTCCAGAGGTTAAATGAAAGTTTCCACCTGAGGCGAGCGTTTTACTGTTGGCACCTTGTGTTTGTCAGACTGTAGAGACCACCCAGAAATGGATCTGGGTCGGATCATTGAATCTGAGGGGATTCTGTCATATGTCTTCTATGGCTCTCAATCCTAAATAACTAAATTAGCTACAGATAGAGATCAAAACCGCCTCTTATCATGTAAACAAAAACGCCTTCGTTCTTTTGCGGAACCTTGACTTTCCTTTCCCACCAATGCTTTATCGTAGTAGGTTATAAAAACAAAGACACACTTGTATCTCGGTTAAGAAAATAAGATGCAAATAATAAAAATTGTGCTGAGCTTTGAAAATGTATCCGGTAGAATTTGGATTAAGAAAAGAACATTATCGAATCCGAGTGCTTATATAATATAATATTGCAGCTGTTTGGAGTTATTCCATCTGGCTGGGTCCTCGACTAACCAACAAGATTTTGCTTTGTTTTGAGAACCCTTCATCTGCTCTGGATCTGAGCTTCACAGATGAGTAAAATAAAACTAATAGAGCATGAAACTAGTGTCTATGTAGGTTCTCCTCTTCTCTCCCCAATTTACTCACCCTGCAGCACTCTGCAGCCGTCTCCCCAGAGCCATTAGGGAGCTTGCTTTTATTATTATTATTATTTTTTACAGCATCAGGACAGAAAGGTGAAGTTTGACAGAAAGTCACATAGAGAGAGAAAGTGTAAGGGAACATGTTCAAAGGGAATAATGAGTATGTATGGGCAAATGAAAGCCTTTTAAAGGTAAATGGTAACCAGCTCTATAGAAATGTATGCTGTGTGTTATTAAAGGACCATAATGTGTAATTCATATTTTCTTAACTCATAATTTGTAACTATGTATATGTAAATATTTTTGCTGTCTACTATATGTCCCCTCCAGTACCGAGGCAGTATTAGCATATGGACCCTTATAGACTGTACATACTCTAGTATTTGAATGTGATAGATTATATTGTGTTGGACTAAAATAGTTTGATTTGAACTGAATTTGAGTTTGATTTGGATCTGCTTACTTTGACAGTGAGCCCTCATGTCCGTAGGCTGTACAAATCATTTTTTAAATATTTTTTGTGCAAACAAAAAATAATTATGTGTCATATTCATATTGAGAAATATTGCATAAAATGTTTCTGCTCCCTACATTATGGGGACCAGTTTTTTTTTTTTCCGTCCACAAATAATAGAGGAAAGTCTTTTTTTTCTCAAGATCCTTATGGTTTACATTAATCCCCAGTCATCTTCATCATTGTACAAGGATTTTAGAATAAACCAGTCCATCCAAAGACCTGTGGATAAAACTTTAATACAAACAATAGCTAACGAACCACAGTGCTCCTATCAGCCTGGTACGATGCCTGTGTCCTGAATATGTGATTTAAACTGATTAAAAGGTTAAAAGGTTATAAGCAATAATTTTGGTACCTGGTTTACTTTGTATGAATCCAGAGTGTTTGGTCCTGGAGACTGATAGTCATGGACTGCTGGAAAGAAGCCAAAACCAAAAGCAGACGTTGACCGTCTCAATGATTTTTTTAATCTATGTTTTGTACTGTAATGCACTTAGATAAGTATCTGTTGCGTTAAAAATGCTTAAAAATAAAGTTTGTTGGCATCTTTGTTTCCATTTCATATGTTAGGAGTAATTCCTTTACCTTGCACTAAGCTCTCTGATTTCTTTTTACACCAGTAATCATCATTTTAACCAGTAAACATTCAGCCACTATACAACATTCTTTCATATCCTGCTTTTAACATTTTTTTTAAATAACCTTTGATTCATTCTTGTAGATCCAGCTCTCTCATTCATCATTAACATATAAACATTAAACTGTACCTGGTTCTGCCTACTGTGTGCATCTTGTCGTTCTCCACAACCACACAACAGTAAACAAGGTTAAATAAACTTGATATAACACTTGTAACTTAATGTTATACTATTCAACCTAATATGATTGATTTCCTTTTGGGCACATTTCAAATTATATCGCTTATATAAAGAGAGAAAACCATAATGGATTACAACACAACCTCAAACTGCCCTAAATGTCTCTTCATTAGGAAGAGAAATAATGTCACCGGATGGGATATATGTTCCATCTTATGAGGCTCCAGTGTTCAGAAATGATGTTGTTTACTTTGGAGGGTGCATAAAACCTTAGCTGAAGCTCACAGCTTCCTGTCCAGTCTGCACTATTTTTGCAGCAGTGGTAGATGGATATTGTTTTTATAATGAAACCGAGGTGATGTTTATATTTTTTATGAAAACTTCCAAGTTTGTCTTTTATTTTTTTTATAAACCGTCCGGCTGCCTACTCGCTCTCACCTCTATCCTTCCACCCCAGCACTTTTATCTTTTTGCCAATCTCCCCCTCAGCTGGGTCTCCAGCGAACAGACGAGTGCGGTCAGAGGTTATGTGGTTGTAATTAGGAGGGCTGTGCCGGAGCGATAGACTTGGTTTCCTGTTTCAAAACTACAAGAGATCCTCTTGCAGCTCAGTCAGCTCTAAAAACAGCTGTTAGCCCGAGGCTCAGCTTTTAAACTCTCAAATATAAATATAACCGTCTTTAAGCTGTCATTATAGTCTCATAACTTGTACTGTGACGTTCCCTTGACAAGACAGTTTGCCGCTGTGTAATATCCATTCTTTTTTGGTAGCCGGGTCAGTTATGTAACTGGAGAACTGCCCATTGGAGTCCACTGGCCTTAGAGTGCTTCCTTAGTAATGATGCAATCAGTGCTAATACTGACTGTACATTGAGTTCAGTTTAAATAAGCTCACATATTTAAAACAAAAAAATTGAAAACATGCAAACTGAGAATATGCTGCATGTTGTTCCTGGATTAAACAAAAAGCAAATAAATGCCTCATATACTTCTCTGCCTGTTGCAATATATCTGTTTCATAGCAATGCTGTTACAGAGTCATTTAACCTTTTATACACTTTTATACATTAACTAAGAACCTAATCAAGTCAATAGAAGGTGGATACTAGAAAAGAAACTAGACTTTAAACCTGATATTAACAGGTGTTTGCACTAAACACAAGTAACCCTCTCTCCACTAAATACCTAAATAGACTTTTCTCTGTAATCAAAGCTGAGGTAATATTTGACCTCCACCGTTTAATATCAGAAGACACATTTTTATGTTCATCTCACTTGGAAAATAAACTAGTCAGTCAGAATGGATGGGAAATATGAAATGTGGGTTGTTTAAATCTCAATTTCTTCGCCTATTCCATTCCTATTCCTATTCAACTACTCTCCTTGAATTTTAGCATGTTGACCTAAAACCTAATTAGGTGGGAACATACATGAATCTCAATGTGCACCGACATGTTTAAATATAAAACTGACTGTACAGCGACTGATTTGCAAATGACTGCAGTTTGCCAGCAGAGTTCCCAGTCAATAGTAGCTCTGGTTGCCTCCATTCTGTTGCCCCTAAGAGCTTTTCAGTATTGCCCTTGATTTAACTTCATTCCTCTTCCCTTTACCTCTAAACAGCTTCCCTGCTTGAACTGTAAAAATGCATTTCCACCCAGTATACTGCTGACTTTCGTATGTTCAGGGCCATTTGTACTGTAAGTGTTTCTTCACACTGAGCTTATCCTTTAACAACTTTTTTCTCTCCGCTGATTAAGCTTGTGCCAAACTACAAACAGTATCCCTCATTGCGTTTCTTCAATAGTAAAATCCCTGTTACTATTCCATACAAATACAAAAAAAAAATCGCTTTTAAGGCCAGTTAGGTCAATGGCTATTTGTAAAAAATAAAAACTTGGCTGACTTGTAGTTGTATGCTACATGAATGGGTGTATTATACAAAATTCTCAAAAATCTGAAGGAGTTTTAAGGGTGTGAACCTTTTGCAAGTTTCTTTGTAGAGTCACAGAACACGAAAGTTAGAAAGTCCTCACTGGCCCACAGTGAATTGCAATTCTTTTGTGTACTACGTGTGTGTATAGTACTTTATAACTAGATCTTATCACAACAGCTACTTTCTGAAAATCTCCTCAGTTATGTTTTGGAGAGAACTTTGGCTTATCAAGGTTTGAGACCAAGTTAGTAAGACATATCCATGATCTCAGCAGCTTTTTCCCATTACTTTAGAGAATGATGAATGATGTAACATGTAGTGCAATGACCCCTTCAAAGCCGGCTGGAAGTTCCACCCCGAAAAATAAAGAAGGAAATCTCTGCCACTTAACATTGCAAGTTTAATAATATACAATAATTGCCAGTATTTTTTTGGAAGATCTAATAAGAGCTAAATATAATTTTGGCTTGTTTCCCCTAAGGCCATTACTTCCTACTATTTGTCAAACCCTAACATGTCCCTGATGTATACAGTACTGAACAGGATGTTCCTCCGTCTGTCTCTTTAAACTGACACTGAAAATGCAGAGGGGAAACACTCTGATGATGTTCATAAATATTTGCATTGGAACAGTAACATGGATGATGTAGATATTAGCAAGAAATTTAGACGTGCGGGATAAGATTGTGTGGGACAAACAAATTTAATTGAAAGTAAGCTTCTTTTAAAGTTCCAATGTTTCTTATGTAGATGCTTGTGTGTCAAGTAACAAAGTAAAAATACTTTACCTTACTTAAGTAGAAGTTTTGAGTATCTATACTTTACTGGAGTGATTAGCGTGTTACACCCCTTTTCAATTAACTCCATTGGCTTCCCTTAGCTGCACGCATCAAATTCAAATCACTAATGCTGGCATATAGAGTGTTTGATGGATCAGCGCCCATCTACCTCAAAACCCTCTTAAAGCCTTAAGTCACTGCTCGCCCGCTCCATTCCTCCAAGGAGCGCCAACTAATTTTCAAATACTTTGTTTTTCGGGGAGGTACAACATAGGATCATGTGTCTGTTTCTAAGATGTTGTCCTTAAAGGTATGGACAAGCGTGGACAAGCATCCCAAAAAAAAAAAAAGAATACTGGGTAAAAAAAGCTGTGAATGGCAGAGAGTATTCAGTCAACACAGTCCCTGCTCAGGACTGATCCTTTAACCCTCTGGCTATGAACAGTTCCAAAGACCAGGTCTCTCAGGTTCTGAAGAAAGTAGCCATGCAGATGTTGATCCTGTTTGGCTCCACACAACTCTGGGGGCATCTTTCTCCACATTAAAAAATATCCAAACTACATATTGTTTCATGCTCAGTTCCTCCACAGATAAAAATGTAACCCACTCCAATCAAACAAAGGTTTTAAATTCTAGCAGGACAAGCAAGAGCACACTTCTCTCACTTGAGTGCAAAAGAAAGAAGTGTCTCTCTGGAGTTTTTCGGTTAATAAATATGTTGAGAACAACTTTTTTTTCTTTTGAGACTGTTGATTTCTATGGTAGAGAATTAGGGCCACTGGGGAAAAAAAAGAGTCTGTTTATTAAAAAATATTTATATTAAATTGAAATCATTTAATGAAGATTTTAAGTGAAACCCCTCCACAATAAAACAAAATACGATCAAAGATGTCAGACTTCACTTAGACTTGTGCCCTGAAGATTTTATAACATAATAATAATAATAAATATGAAATAAATACTAGAAACTTGTTAATAACTATTAAATGATTAATTCTATCTATCTATTGGTGCACATCTTCAGCCACACACTTCCGCTCTCCTTATCCGCTCTGATTTTAGAGTCCTGTGTGGATAGGATCACTTAATACTGCCTTTGTTTTCAGAACTGCTGCAAATCTATCCTTTTTCAAAACCGATTCTTACACAGTAACATAAGAGCAACTCACCTTGCATAAAGTGTATTTTTAGGCATACTTTATAAACCCCTGGTAACTTTGCTGCGTCTTACTTTTCCCGATTATGGAATGGATATCATCTTATCATCTTTGAGATATTTGCTGTATTTTATGTAATGGATTTTTTTCTTTTCAAAAAAGGTCAAATGTGAATTACTTGAAAAAAGAAAAAATGAAACATGAAATTAAATTTTCAGACTATGTCCTAATATTACAGATTTATAAATACATACAATGTAAGTTTCAGATTAAGAACCAGTACCTTAGCATATAGCTGCGTTGTTCTGTCCTTGCATTTTAGTCAATAATTTAATACAAGGCTCAAAAGGAAATATTTTGGTCCAAATCTAGTGCAAATAAATATAAGCATGTCTCTGTGCGAGCCTTCACAGGTACATCAGTTATACAAATGTTTGCTGGAGGTGGTTATTAAAACTAAATTCAGGTCCTGAGGTGAATGTTTGATGTGAAAAGAACCCCCTGACAATCTCTAATTTTCCGCTTAGGACGTTTCCCTGGACTCTCTTGTGGTTAGTATCAAATTACATGTGTCCAGGTGCAACAAAGAGGAGGTGATTTTTGATCCAGAGAACTGCCAGGAAGAGGATTTATAAAAACAAACTCAAGGTTAGAGCAGAACATCAGTTTTCTACTGAGCAAGAATGTCAAACAGTGTCCTTGGAGAGTAACACTCCATGCACAGATGTATGTGATGTTTTCAGTTAAAGAAATGGGTTTTAATTATGGCGTAGACCAAATACGTTGCAGCAGAAATCAAACATCAGACAGACACATAATTGTGGAGTGTTGCGGTTAGCGTCGCTTTGCTCCCTCTATGTTGCTGTTTAACCTTTCTGGATAATATCAATGATCGATTAAAAATGACTTTAAACAGGAAACAAACCTTTGGACAACATGATTTATTGTTTTTGTATTTATGAATCGACCAGGTATCAGCCTCTCTTAAAGTACCAAAGTTTATCAACTTAAAACACACAGAAATTTTGAACTGTTGTAAAAAAGGCTGGAATTTCCCTAAACATCTGGCAAATGAAAAGGTTTTTGCATGGAAGAGCAGTCAAACATTTAACAGCTATAGAGACAAGTGGAGAATTATGTAAAACACCAACATCAAGCTACAAGCATGAGCATGAGCTCAAGTGTGCCTTCTGCCTCCCCTTAAGACTGTAGCATCTGTTGAAAACGCATTTTCATTTTGTTGTCTGAGAGAACAGAGCACAGAAGCACACAATGGGAAAAGTCACATTTTCTGGCCTAAGTGATTTTTATTTTTATATATATTCATAATTAACAACTACAGTTCTTTCAACAAGTCATTTTTAGACGTTTAATGTTACTGAACAATCTAAGTTTAAATCTCTTTTATTTTTTTTACAACTGCCCACATCCTTTATTTTACTCTGATTTTCCGCAATAAACCAACACAAAACATTGCATTCATATAAAACCAAATATGTACATTTCTTCACCGTCTGATGAGACTGAAATGTTTCTGTCTCAGGTATAATTGTATTTAAGATGTATCTGTTTTATTTTGCTTTCCTATGATTTATATGTTTAGCTATGCTTTCCCTTTATCATTTGGCAGATTAGTCTTTTTATTTCAAGTTTTTAATAATATCCTGGATTTTTTGGCCCATATTTTCAGGCAAAACTAGTGTAACTGAGTCAGGTTTGACTGCCTTGTTCAGACACACATTTTCTGGTCTGCGCCTGGTTTGGTCTGGTTTTCAATGGGATGGAGATCAGAGCTTTTTGGTGGCCTATCAGGAACACTGACTTTGTCATCCTTCGGCCCCTTTAAAACTGCTACTGAAGGTGTAAAAATAAGAACAGTGTACAGTATAAAATTTTAAATACATCAAAAAATATATAAAATTTGTGTCATATGAAGGATGGTGTTCATCTTTCCTTTTGATGCACGTGTTTCAAACACATACAATTGGTTTTGTTCAGCCTTCACTATAAGTTACTTCAGATTGTCTCTGTTTGTGGAAAAGAGAAACTGATGGGATGAAGCTAATCTATTGCCCCACCTAATGCATGCTGTTGCACTTTATTTTCCCTCTGCTTTTTCAGTTTGGCTTTCATTTTCCTGCAGCTTTAACTGCCCCCCAATCCACCTTCCAAACCTTCTTGTCTGTTTTTACAGCTGAAAAGATAAAGCTGCTTCACTCACACCCTCAACAAAGATGCTGTCTGCATCATCAAGCTGTTTGCATTTTGACACAGATACTGTTGAATGCTTTCAGATCTCAAATGCTCATACAACTTTCCTGCCCTTTTTTACAACCGATTGGCATTTTGTACCTCAACCGAACCTCAATCTGTTTGGCTTTAGGAGTAAATTTCAATCTGCACTCTGCGATAAAGCCACTTTTTAGTTTGATGATGTGCTATCTCAGAAATTGAAAGCAGCGTTTGTTCTAAACAGAGCTCTTGACTTTTTGAGGCGTTTATGAAAATGCAAAACCTGCATCAATCCATGATCTTTCACGTTTGTGAGATTAGGGTTTTAGGTTAACAGGTCAAGGGGGGAAACCCAAATCCCGACAACAATCTCCCTAAAACAACATTTCAGCTCAATCTAGGGGATCCAGTTGGGTTTTCAGGACTGATGATTATATAACGTACCTAAGGTAATTTCTGTATTGGCTGAAGTCTCCTTGAAGATCATACTGTATATATGACAATGCGGAGCCTCAGAGAAGCATCTGACCTGATCCAGGTCAGATGCTGTATGCAAGAATTAAAGTTACCGCACACATCTTGCGATCCTCTGCGACTGTGTCTCGAACAGTCAGAACTCAGGTACATTTTGAGAAGATTGAATCAGACAGAAAGACAGATATGGTTTAGGAAGAAGCGCCCATTTTGGGAATAATATTAACTAAAATGGTCAAATTAAGACACAAACTGATCGTTATTCCAATATTATAAATTTGTCACAAAGCCTCGCTGGTACTGCTAATTAGGTCTGTCGGACAGAATTTCATGTAGCCACACAATAACGGCAGGAAACTTACCCATGATATGACCTCAAAGTATTGAACAAATTGGAGTCTAATCAGAGTGTGTGTGTCAGTGAAAAAAGAAAATCATATCAGATTGTCTGTAAATAATATGCAATTTTACAGAACATTTTCTAAAACAACTTATCTCAGTATATGGGAAGAAAATAGTTTGGTTCTGGGTAAATGGGGGATAATATAGTATAAAAATGAATTGTACAGTAGAATTGAAATTAAAACCCTGTAAATTGATCTAACTTTGCTGTTTCCTTTTGCTGTTGCAATGAAAGGAGCAATACTTATACTGATTACTGTTTATTATTTTGCTCACTGTTATACCTACATCTATCTCTTTGACTAAGGTTTTTATTAATGTACTTTATGAAAAAGGCCTGTTTGAACTGCACAGTTTAAAAATTCCAGCTCAAATATCTGTTGGTTGGTCATTTCTCAGTTTTTACTTGTAACTCTCAATCTAAGTTTAGCAATAGTTAGTAATTTGTAGCCTTAATTCACCATTTATGTTAATCCCAACTTTCGGTTTGCAATCAAAACAATGTCTAAATAACCTAAACTAGGTCACACAATTAACTTTCAGGCTTTTAAAATTCACAGATTGTCTGTTGTGCATGTTGGAACAGCCTCCATCATTCTGGGCTGACGAACTAGGAAAAATGCCATGTGTTGTTTCCCGACAGAGCTGTGCAGATCTCCTCTGAAAGTATAAAGTATTTACCATGCCACAGTGGGGGTTTTTTTCAGCAAAACCTACCATTGTATGGCACTGCTAATGGGAAAGATATGGCCAAACAGATGGAGCTGCAGACCCATCTGCTGTCTCTGAGTTGTTTACATGTGCCTTTATTTTGCTTATGTTGGACAAGTGGCTCGTTTACAGGGTTAATCTCAAATGCGCTTCCCTTATGGGCTTCGAGTGCTTTATTATGAGCTGAAAGCTCCCCGAAAATTAGATGATTAGGTAACCTTCACAGCAGAAATATGGAATAAACGCATTACTTGCAAGCATTAAGCTGTTGTACGAAGATTCAAATGAAGAACTTGACAAAATAAGCACCCGCTTTTATGCGAAATTGATGGAATTATGCAGCATGTATTTATTAAAGAAAATGAAATTTTTGCAAATAGTTTACAGACTCAACAGCGTGATTACAGTTCCGAAAGCTATTAAAGGCAGGAAATATACAACTATTTACATGAAACTGCTCTGCAGTTTGTAGTCTGTCCAGCAAGAATACAAGGCATTTATTTAGTAAATCCCTGATGTATGCTTGGATTAGAACACACAGCAGATTTGTTACTAATTTGTCTTATACTAAGTTCACCGAAATGAAAAGTCTCTCCAGTAAAATAGAAAAATGATTTGATTTTTCAGAATTTTACCAATTTATTTGTTAAAGAATCAAGAATCAGTTTATTTATATAGCGCCAATTTACAACAGGTGTTGCACTTCACAGACATCCTTAGCACTTAGATGAAACCCCAATACTCACAGTTATGATCAATAATCAATAAACAACTGAAATTAATGGATGAGCGGGCTAACTTGAACTAGTTGAGGAGACAAACTTCCTGCTCGCAGTGTGGTCCTCCACCAAAGTACAAAAAAAACTTGTGGGGGGTTCAAGGACCAAAACGGTGTTCCAATGCATCCAGCGAGAGATGGCTGCGGGAGGGTCTGAGTGCAGTGGTGAGCTAATTATTAGTGTGGTTTTGGTCTTGTGGCGGTTGGATTTGGCGCTAAATCTACTGGGTATTGGTGACGTACGCATACGCATGGAGCGACGTAATGACGTAACTTTTCGTCCAGCACCAGTGTGTGGAAAAACAAAGGGTTCTTTGTCAGATCGCACTTGGAACCAGGCTTGGTGGAAACGGGGTAATAGTACTTTGTTTCCCCCTAAAAAATAATATTAAAAGCACTTTTTGAATAAAATTCAGTATCAGGTTCTAAATATAGTTGAA
Source organism: Orestias chungarensis (assembly GCA_032876305.1). Taxonomy (NCBI): domain Eukaryota; kingdom Metazoa; phylum Chordata; class Actinopteri; order Cyprinodontiformes; family Cyprinodontidae; genus Orestias; species Orestias chungarensis. The sequence goes on from JAVLVB010000467.1 coordinate 610,071, forward strand.
GCCTGAAAGGATATTTACTTTTATTTTTTAATTTTCCATTAAATAATTGTTAGAACAAGTAAGACGAGACTTTTTTGTTCACCAAGTTTAAAAATAATGCACTCACTTTGGTTTTATTATACATAAAGACAGACGAATTCAGCTAAATTAGGCGTGCCATTAAAGTTTATAAATACACCATGAGATTATAATGTGATTTGGACAAATTGCCATGTTGGGTAATTCTTTTGAAAGCCAGAACCCCTAACATTTATGAAGGTTATAAGTGCTGCCTACCAGACATGTTTTAAAGGTAGAGGAGAGGATCTTTTCAGTAGAAAAATTTCATTGTAAAAACCCATTGAAAATGAGAGTCAATCAAAAACGAGCGGTGAAAATAACTGGCTGTCATAAAATGACTGAACTAAAATTTACGCGATGACGTATATCACTAATGTCCCCACCCACCAGGAGTTTCTGCTAGACAGGTAATGCGCTTATACCTGCTCATTTAGAAGGATTTATGTTGATTTGACACAGGTGTTCGTTACGAAGGGTCCGTCAGAAAACTCTAGCTGTGCAGCCTTTATGTGGAGCCTTTATGTGGAATTACTACCCAATGGCGTGATTATTTATCACTGATAATCATTAATTACTATCAAATGTTCTTGTACAAGCGTTTTCCTTAACAAATAACCGTTTGGTAGCTAATTCATTGCTGTAAAAGCAATCAATTCTGTAATAAGTCTGATGCGGCGCCAGAGGCTGTGGTCCCGCAGATGTAAACAGACAGGATGTGCTGAGGACGTGCGCGCTCCCGATATCAGGGGGCGTTACTGGAGATGAGGTGGCGCATGCGCAGTGTTGCGAAAATGAGAATGAGCTGAAGATCCTCTCCTATACCTTTAAGCTTTAGACTACGTCCTCATAGATGTTTATTGAGGGTAAAAAAAAAAAAAAACTTTTCTTTCCATAATTCATTAAAAATTATGATTTGAGAGGTAATAATAGCACCACAAAATATTGGAAACATCTATTTCGTGCAGAAATGTAATTCAAGTATAAGGGAAAGCTTTCTTTTTTTTTTTTTAGAAATACTGCTTTTTATCTTCCCATACGTTTTAAAGATACTTTTTATTTTCTGTGATTTTGGGCACCCCCCATTTATAAAAACAGCACCATGTTTATAATGTCCTCTACTGAAACGGATTTCTTTCTTGTGGAAAAACAAATCAATCTTTAAAAAAACCACACCCAGATGTGTCACCTAGCCCTTATTCCTATGTCCAGTTTTACTGGAGGTTAGGTGCCACCAGGTACCCATTGAACGTGATGTAAACGTCCACATCATCGCTGTAAATGGCGTTCTCCCTCTCCCGCTTGTAGAGCCGTACCCAGACCTCGTCATTCAGAGCCAGATCCAACATGACGCTCTGACTCTGCATAATAGACCGCTCACTAGGCTGAGCGTAAAGGATTACTTTCTCCTTATCATTGTGCATAAGGTGCAGGTAGGTCTCCTTGAAGTTCCAGGTGTGGATGTTGATGTTAAAGAAGTAGATCCCGGGTACGTAGCAGTAGAATTTCCCCTTGAACATGTTGAAGTACTCGTGGATATTGACGAACACCGTATCGAAGATCAGAGCCTGGTAATATTCCACGCTGTGCAGTGACTTGCGACGCCCCACAGAAAAGGAAGAGTTCGGGATCTTACAGGCATCTCCAGGAGCACCGGCCTGACCTTTGCTGCCCTTTGGCCCCATTGGTCCTCCCTGCCCAGCAGGTCCCTCCAAACCAGGTTTCCCAGGTGTGCTTTTATCTCCTCTGTCACCTTTGTCACCTACAGAGACCGGATAAGAGGAAATATAGTGTAGTGTTGGGTAACAATATATAGGCATTTGTTATATATCAAAAATGACGCAGAAATGTGGAAACAAAACAATGAAAATTTGCAGTTGCATGTAGCAGTAAAATCGATACTTGACAACTAAAACTGAAACTAATCATGGACAAATGTTTGGGCACCTGTTTTCAGATGATGAGTCGAGGTTAACAGTAAAAAAAAAGTGATAGTTTAGGTTGAACCTCCAAATAAAACAATTATAATATGTAAGTAAGTTTTATAAATGTCGCTCTATTTTGGGTGCTCTGGTCCCCTTCCCTAAAGAAGGTAAACACAGTCTAGCTCACTGTGGCCTGGGAGGACTCCATGGAGGACGCATTCGAGTGGAAACACCTGTGGTATTCCGAGTTGACCGCAGGAGCTCAACATCGAGGCTGTAAAACTGAGGTTCGCCCAGTGGAGGTATGGTGCAGAGGCAATTTAGGGAAAATCTGCCACTAAGCTATTGAGCGAGTTGGAAGTTTGGAGTCAGAGCCTGTGCACAACTATCAAAACAGCTGAAAGGAGCAGCCAGTGGCCTTAGGCTGAAGACCAACGACCCCAGTTGGGGACCCGAGTAGGTCAACAGGAGGTATTCGGTCAGCCGGTGTAGGCCTGACTCAGTGAACCGGACGCCCCTTCCATGCATACTGTATTCTCCTGAGATGTCTGCTAGCAAGTAGACTTCCAGGGCTTATTGGGCTTGGGACACAAACTCAGGTCTGATCACCCTGCCGCTTGCTGCCTCTGGATAGGTGTATAGCGTTAATGGCCGAAACACCCCGTGACCCTGGGGAACCCTACTGATGATGGGTACCCATAAATTCTTTTCTCCCACCATGCATCATTCATCAAGTCCACCAGACGTTTGTGCCCGCACAAGCATAATAACACATCGTTCTGTGTTTTCTGAAACCTGAGAGTATGAGTCAGTGAAAAAATTAAGATCCTCCATCTCCTCTGCCTGTCAGAAACAAGCAATCAGAGCCAGGAAGAACTGATTATTTTCACCAAAATCACTGAAAGGCCATTGATTTTGAAGTAGTTCCGGGTTGTTTACACATGCGGAGTATCTAATTTTCTGTTTCAGCTGCACGTCTGACTCCAATCTTATCCCACTTAACCATGAATGCATCGTCGAATTTGGCGGCACAGTTCCAACGTGATTGCTCTTCTGATTAAGCTTTGCTATAGTGGGGCACAAAGCCATCTGCTTTAAGTCGAAGAAATAAAGAAAATAAAGAAAAGCAGCACAGAGAAATGATGTAGCTGTACAAAAACAGGGATTAAATGTTTAAGTAAGCCAACATGTGACCTCCCTGCATTTTTTTCTGAAAGTGATTAAAAACAAAAATGATAATGTATGATTTAGTTTTAGAAATCAGACGAAAACGAACAATTGAGTATAATTTGATTATAAAGGTTTTCTGGAACCCACATCAAGAAGGCGTGAGCTGAATAAACTTTAAGTAACCTTTGAGAATGGTCATGTTGATGACGGTTCGGACTTCAGGCATTTGATAATGAGCAGTTGTGGCTGGAGGATCCAGTTGGTCACAGCATCGTCTGCAGAGTCTGGATGGAGATCTGGCTGGAGAGGGGACGCAACATACCAGGGGGAGGAGAAACAGCAGATTCAACCCTGCTGCGGAGAACATGGCTGCCAACACCTGAAGCAGGAGGGACAAAGACAGCAAACAGGCTAATTAAACAGTGCTGAAACAAATCTTTTTCCTTTTTTGTCACTCCTGTAAGAATGATCAGTTTTCCATTTAACATCTGAAACATTTTGTAAATCTAAATAAAAGCTGTCTTTGCAGGTTTTACTGTCTGCTGGATCGTTTGCATTCCTGAGGATTTCTGGTCAAATGTGAGGTTACTTTTCTTTTTAACAACAGCAACATTCTCCACTGAAAGTCATTCTCAGACATGACTGCCAAATTTCATGAATCCCACTACGACTTTTCACAGTTAGTGGACTCCTGGAACACACAGAGCACCCCAGACGCGCAGAATAAACTAGATATTTGTTCCAGGATTTAGCCAGGGATTTCATCTTCAAAACATGTTAAAGCAAGGAAGATCCTAGATCTTAGGAAACAAACTTGTAGACTAAAACAACAAAGTACTACAGTAATGTTTTCAGTTGAAAAAGCACAAACATGATTGTTTGATTTGTTTTCACAAATATTCCCAGGGAAATGAGTGCAATTTCTAAGTCTGAGCAATAATGTGGATTAGTTTTAGAATCTGTAAAAAAAAAAGCATGTCGTAGGTAGTGTTGGGTAACAAAACAATACTCCAACCTTTGACGATTTCATGTAGCATCATTCAATCAAAGTCACAAAAGCAGAAAGATCCAAGTAGGAGGCTCAGCCTTACTGGGAGCAGAAAAGAGGCTTATGGTAACTCAGGAGGAGCAGCAGAGTTTCATTGCAACAGTGAACAGCTAAGAGAGGTTCTCACCGTTCTAAATGTTATTGAATGACCTGCAGAGAGCTGTTTTTAAAAGAAATCCACAATGAAGTCTATGCGCTGTTTGCCATGCAGCGATTATTATTGCAAACATGTTTAAAATGTTATGTGAAGAAGAAAACTAACAAGGAACCCTGAACACACCACCCTGTTCGATATACATCAGTAGAGGGAGCATCAAGCCGTGGGCATGCTATTCTAAAGTTGCATCTTTCCTGTTGCTGGAGAAATGGATTAGGTAAAACATATGGCTTAATCATCATCTGTTCGGGGCTTAAAACAATTTACATTTAGAGATTCCCTCCTTAGGACAAATAAACATCCCAAGTAGGAATTGATTTAACAGAATTCCATAATTAATGCCAATGCCCACAATGTGACCATATGTGTTCTTGTCTAATTAAATTAACAAAACTACTGACTATAAAAAACTAAAAAACCTATAAACTTAAATACATTTTTTTTGTTCACATTAGTTTCATTGGATGTTAAGTCTCAGTATACAGTGAACTTCATTTTCATCTTTTAATCTCCTCTCTCTTTCCTCAGTTTCTACCCCCTTCACCAAAGCCTTCATCTATGAAATAGGAAACGTAGGATATAAAATAAACTCAGATGAGCCACTGGAGGGAAATAACAGAGCTTCTGTTGTGCTTTTATAATGATGGATGAATGTTAACAGAATTGGAAATGATGGATGGCGCTTGATGGTGAGAAAATGAAATGGTTGGAGCTCTGCCTCGACAATTCTGTTTGACTTCGGCCAGAAAAACATAACCACTGTTGTTATAACGAGCATCTGTGTCACTGTTCAAGTCAGCCAGAGGTCGGAGGAAAAGTTACTGTTACATTTTTGCCATATTTTTTTATGTATTATGGTGCGTTCGTTTATCCAACCGACTCGGACGTCCTAGATAAACTCGGAACATTATTCTTTCTTTCTCGGATTATTCCGAAGAGACCGAGGAAAATTTCCGACTTGGATTTCAAGATGTTTGTGCCCAGTGTCACTTGCAAATACTGATTTTCATTATTTTTGGACCACTTTGTTGGTTTAAATGACTTTAAATGATTTTTTTTTTCTGCGTCCGTGCTTGCAGGGAAAACTTGCTCAAAACTAGTGTTGCTAAAGGGTTGCTGACAGAAGATAAGCAATGAAACTAAGTGAAAATCGCATGGGGAATACAGAAAACTGGTGTTTTTCATGTCTTAAGAGTCGGACGTCAGAGAATTTAATAAAATGCTCAAAGTGGAAACGTAACGTCATATCCGAGATCCGAGTCGGCTCGGAAAGGTTAAACGAACGCAGCATTAGTTAATGACTTCAAAAGTTCTCTTCATATGTTTGTCATTTGCTCAAATATTTATTGCTCTGCTAATCTATACGGATTGCAACAAATATGGAGGTTCGATACACTTAAGCTAAATCTTTGTAATAAAGTCCCAGTCGGTTGAGCCAGTAGACAGATGGATGGTGCTTTCTTATAGTTAAAAGGGAATCCTTCTTTTTATGTGTTACCAGATGCCTTCGGGCGTATTTGTTGTGTATTGCGGCCATATGTATGCAGTGACTTGAATTGCAATTACATGAACAACTGTCAGGGTAAATGGTGCAGATTTAATAAGCTTGCGTTCACTTTATTTGGGGTCAGTTATGGCCATTCTCCTTGCAAGCGAACTAAGTTCTGTTTGCTTCAGACAGTAACCAATGTAACCGATGACTGACAGAAAGAGACCATTTGAGTTACTGGTCATAATAAACCATCATGTTTGGTTGATGCATTGTTCAAGTTCTGCTAAAACTCTGGCTTCTTTCTAATTTTTACTATATGGATGTCCTTTGTAGATGGAACAGGATTGATTACTACCAACACTGAAAACTGAAGATTTCCCTTATGCCTGAAAAGCAGAAATAAGATTTCAATAAGATTATTTCAAGCAAAAGAGGGTTTTTTTCCTCAATCCTAAAGGTTTAACATTGTTACCTTAGTAGATCCTCTTACTTTGCATTGGACATCATGGCCTGTTTTTATTGTCCGGCCTCTGAGTCAAAAGACTTATTACCGTAATGAAGTTCATGAGATGTGACACCATATCTGTGGCACATGGAACTTGACTTGTGGTGCGTCATTGTAACCAGATGTTACATTCTAATTTAATACCTTTCAACAACTCAACATCAGCTGTGAGTGGCTTCTTTATGTAGACAAAGGTGTATGTGCTCTTTTTTTTTAGGACTGTGACAGTTCTAGTATGAGATTGCATGAGCCTACAGATGTTGTTCCATCACAGTAATGGAATTTATGGTAATAAAACATGACTTTGGTTCTTAGAGAGAAAAGCCCATTACATTGCAATTCATACCAGAGGAAAACCAGCCTATTAAAATTTTTATAAGCCCAACTCCAACATCAAATTTAGATCCGTTCCCTGAAAGATAAAACGCTTTAATCTTCACATTGCAGATACCAAATCCTCTTTAAATAAAAAATATCTGGAACTTATGCCATTTATCAGCAGCAGAGAAAAGGATGAACCGAGCTGATGAACTTTAACATTTCCCTAGTAATCTTACATTTTTAAGGGAAGCGACAAGAAAAAGCAAAGAAACAAAGGTTAGAATACATTCCATACCATGAGAAAAACAAATATCTTGCAGAATCAGTCCCTAGACTGTAAAAGTTACTGAGGATCTTGTTTGTGAGCATAAAGTTTTACGTTTTATGAAACATCTCATTACAAAATGTCTGCTGACCTCTGTGAACTGTTCTTTTTTGCGTTTTTAATTTTTATATATCTTCTTATACAATAATCATTTGCTGCTTTTTCTCCTGCATGTTGATTTATAAATGATCAGCTTGAACTAAGTATTTTTTCTTGGCAAAAAACCCCAAAACATTGAACAAACATAAATGCAGAAAAAAGACTGTTGACCTTTTCCCCCCAAATTTACATCTTTTACGTAAAGTTACGCAGATTTATGCATGTAATTCAAAGAGGCTTAAACATACTCTCAGTCTTTCTGTCATGGTCTGTGTTGTTTTGGTCGCTGGTTAGTTTATTGTAGTTGTGTAGTTTAGTTTGTTATGAAGTTATTGTTTCCCTTATGCTATTTCCTTTTCTGGTGAGCCTTCTTAGATGTTGTTTTATGGTTAAATCTTCCTTTTGTGTGTTCCCCTGTTCTCTCTCTACTCCTCAGATTATTTTTCCCCTTTAACCTTGCACGCCTGTTTTCACTCTGTTACCTAATTAGTCTCTGGTCCCACCTCTCACCCTTCTAGCATTTAAGCGCGGCTTTTCTCTCCATTCACCGCTTGATCATCAACGTTAGATTCCTCCTTGCTCTGTGTCGTTGTCGTCATTTCCAGTGTTCCTTCTGAGTTCCTTGTTGTTTCCAGTCTACCGGTCTCTGTTCTGCTGTTCATCTCATGCCAAGCCAGTACAGCAGTGCGCCCGCCGTCAAAAGAAGCACATAGCGGCAGCCAGATACTGAGGCTGCGCTGGTGATTCTGCCAGCCGGAGCAGCAATACAGTCGGCTACAGCCAAGGATATTAAGCTCCAACCAGAGAAGATCTCCAGTTTCCTGGAGCCTCAGAGTTTCAGCTTCCTGGAGCAGTTACAGATATCCAGCTTCAACAGGAGCAACTGGTGACCCAGATTGAGAAAGAACACTCCACACACCCAGTTTATAGTGTCAAATTCTCTGAACTTCCCTTGCAAATCAGTCCAGCAAAGTTAATACCATCTTCCAAAGATGAGCAGGTTTCAGTAGTTTCCCTGCCTTCACCTCCAGCCCAATCTTTCAAGAAGGTTGCTGATTCACCTCAGTTATAAGGAGCAGCAGCTCTCCAGCTATCCATTCATCTGCCAGCTCAGCCTCCTGCAGCTACCTATGAACTCTAGTTATAACCTGAGCATGGTGAAGCTCCCCACAGAGCCAGCTGGGAAAGAGGTTCAGCTTCCCGCAGCCGCCTTTGAGCTACTGCCCCTTGAAGATGCTCAGCTCCAGTCCTCTGAGGTGCCAACAGCCAGGCTGTACGGAGCAACAGTGGTTCAACCGCTGCCAGCCGACAAGTCTGATCAAGGTCCTGTGATTATGGAGGGGGTCCGTCGCGACCCGCCTCTAGCTCCTGTGATTACGGAGGGGGTCTGGCGGGACGCGCTTCCAGCTCCTTCGATTCGGGATGGGGTCCGGCGCGACCCGCCTCTAGCTCTTGCGATTACGGAGGGGGTCCGGCGCGACCCGCCTCCAGCTCCTTTATTTCGGCAGGGGGGCTGGCGCGACCCGCCTCCAGCTAGTGCGTTACGGAGGGGGTCAGGCGCGACCCACCTCCAGCTCCTCCGATTAGGGAGGGGGTCCTGTGCGACCCGCCTCCAGCTCCTTCGACTTGGGAGGCGGTCCGGCGCGACACACCTCCAGCATCTTCGATTCAGAAGGGGGTCTGGCGTGACCCACCTGGGCCCTACCTGCTGGCCACGCACAGTTTGCTGCTGAGACCAACTCCCAGCCAGCTGGCAAAGGATAGCTCGCAAGCCAGGATGCCCTGCAGCCACCGTCTGTGGCCTTTGACGAGGGTGCCCTGCAGCCGCCATCTGAGGCCTTCGACGAGGGTGCTCTGGCGTCTGCTGTTCCGCCGCCGTCTGCTGCTCTGCCGAGGGCTCTCCATCGTCAGCTGTCTCCTGAGACCTTCTCCTGTCTCCTGCCTTCTCCAGCCACAAGGACTATGGTCAGGCGCAGATGACCATCCACAGTTAGGACTACACTTAGGCGCCATCTTGCCGGATCTTCGTGGTTCCTGTCATAGTCCTGCTGGACGACCTCCAAGTCCTCGTGGTTCCGGTCGTCGTCCTGTCGGTATACCTCCAAGTCCTCGAGGTTCCTGTCGTGGTCTTGTCGGATGACCTCCAAGTCATTGTGCCTCCTGTCGTCGTCCTACCGGACGACCTCCAAGTCTTCATGCCTCCAGTCGTCGTCCTGCCAGACGACCTCCAAGTCTTCTTGCATCCTGTCGGACGACCTCCAGGTCTTTGTGCCTCCTGTCGGACGACCTCCGGACCTTCGTCCTTCGTGGTCATCGTCCTGTCAGACGACCTCCAAGTCTTCGTGGTTCCTGTTTTCCCATCGGACCACCTCAAAGTCTCCGGGGTTCCTGTCATCCTCCTGTCGGACGACCTCCAAGTCTTCAGGATTCCTGTCATCTTCCTTTTATGTGTTCCCCTGTTCTCTCTCTACTCCTCAGATTATTTTTCCTCTTTAACCTTGCACACCTGTTTTCACTCTGTTACCTAATTAGTCTCTGGTTCCACCTCTCACCCTCCTAGCATTTAAGACCCGCTTTTCTCTCCACTCACCGCTTCATTATCAACGTTAGATTCCTCCTTTCTCTATATCCTTGTCGTCATTTACAGTGTTCCTTCTGAGTTCCTCGTTTTTTCCAGTCAACCGGTCTCTTTTCTGCTGTTCATCTCATGCCAAGCCAGTATTCAATCTCTGTGTTCCATTGTCGTTCTGGTTTCCTGTGTTCATCATACAGAACCTGATATAAAATCCTCATCTCATTCAACGCATTCTCCATCTTCTGCGTCTGGGTCCATATCAAACACAGCGTTTCATGACACTTTCAAATACATTTTAATCTATAGTTAAGTCCAGAACTTGCCTTCAAGCAAATATGCAACCTAAGACTAAGGTGAAACGACATAGAACAATATATCATTGTTGTCCGACAAAAATCTTGTAAACAGCCTAAATGTTAAAATAAGAAAGTGACTGAAGTGCATGTTCTGAGTCTGTTTCCACACACTGATATATTTTTGCAATATCATGACAACAGAGTTTCCTAGTTTATAACATCAAATGAATTTACTGTCCGTGACTTTTGGTTTATGCTTTCTGCATGTTTTCTTGTCCTCAGCCCTGACAACATTCAGTGCTCCTGATCAAGGCTACACATAGCAGCAAGTTTGAATCATCTAGATGAGATCTACATCTTGACTCATCTTTGGAACTGACCTTGTGGAAAACAATGGTCACATGCAAATCCATGCCATACAAGCTGCCTGCTATGAAAAGAGGTGCAAATGTAAAGCAGTTATTTATGTATAACCGTGCATTATAAAAAGACATTAATAAACCCCTTTAAATTAAGAAATGTTTGCACAACTTGTTACAACAAAGGCTCGAAGGAAGTAAAAGAACCCAGTTTTGGAGGCAGTGAATGAACCAGAGTTCACATCATTGCAGCAGTCAGAGTGATTTCATTGTAGGAGCCACGTCTACAACAACTGAGCATCAGTATGGCATGCAGCTGCAGACCGGATAAAACCGCAAAAAGAGAGGTTACACAACTCTTCCAAGCACACAAACTCATGCACGCAAACCATGCGTAAAAACGCGCACGCCGCTGTCTACTGTAACTTTTTGAACAAAGAAGATTTGTGCTGAGTTGGCGACTTTTGTGAGGAGCTTCAGTAATCCTGCTCGTCTCTGCAGGCACACAAAAGCACCGCCGGTTCTTTCCTTTTTTCTCCTTCCTGGCTTCTTTTGCTTTCACATTTTTAAAAATTCTTTTAGCTCCCATTATTTGCGTGTCGTTTTTCCCCAGAATGTCCCGCAGAGCTGCATAGAGCATCGTGGAGAGCTCAGTCTCATGCAACGATGAGAGAGGGCGCGGCTCGCTTCTCTTACCTGTTGGGTTTTTCTCCAAAGTCGAGGAGGAGAAGGGAAAAAAAAGCAGGCTGCTGCTGCTGCTGCACTCAGATTGAGACCTGGAAAGACTGAGAGGAAGCAGCTCTGAAACACACACATACAAACTAGTGCTCAACTCTACACTCAACACACACACACACAAACGAGTCCTGCCTCCATAATGAAACACTAGAAGTCAGAAGTTGATCTTCCTGCACATCCATCAACCCAACAGATTTATGCTGCTGCACCTCTTACCAGATGTTTTTGTAGCAAGGAACAGAGTGACATTAAAGGAATAACCTAAAGAGAAACTGTATCGGGTCTACAACAAAGTCAATATGGATTTTTTGCTAAATGTTTGTTTTCTTTATTTAAAGATAAAAAAACAGGCTCCAAATGAATTTTGGTCATGGTCTCACTGGTTCTGTAATTTTCTGTGCTAGTTTTATCACACACAGCTGCAACCATTCAGTATTTTTTTATTTGTTTTACTACTCAGCATCCTAGTACTTAAGCCTAGTTCTTTCACTGACTCAAAGCTGGATTTTCCTAAAATGTTCTCTCAACTCTTCTTGCATGTCTCCCGGTTGTTCTCTTCCTGCCTTAGCCTTGTTTCCTCCATGCTTCTCCACTGCCTGCTGTGTTCTTCGCTTCACTGTTATTTGCTCCCTTTGCTCCCTTGTTATTCTGGTCTGTGATCCACAAGTCAAATTTTCAGTATATAATCATCTTCATTATCTTCCGCCATCTTCATCTTTGCTTCTGGGTTCACAACCCACACAGTTCTTGACAGTTTTATTAGGCTGGACAGAGGGCGATTTGACTATAGAGGTTGCAGAACCCCGGTTAAGATGGAGATCTTTTAGCTGACAAATTAAACTGTCCCATTTCAGGTAAACACCAAGTATTTATCTTTTCTAACCCCTGCTTTATGTTTTCACCTTAAGAAGGACTAAAAACATCTTGCAACCATGAGGCATAAAAGTTTGAAGAGCAGATGTTCAAAAAACATTGTTCTTTTGGAGAACAAGTGACCTATTCTTTTTGTTAACCAAGCTGTTTTTTTTACAATCAAAAGAATCACCAACATGTGACAAGGTTTTCATCTTTTGGATATACATTGATTTACAAATCTCTTTTATCCAAAAAATATGATTATGTAAAAGCAAAAATAGCTGGATTACTTCATTCCTGAGTAGATAAGAAAAAATGTCAGCAATTTGTCAGCAAAACGAAGTTTAAAAATATACTATTGCTGCTCATTCCTTGTACTACTTTGCCTTTTCACTTTCTGCTTAATAACTTCATCACTGTGATTCCTTCTCACCACTGTAACATCAGTTCTTTAGACCATGGAGAAAGATTTAAACATTTATCTGCTGAATACAAGCTTGTTGTTAGTATTACTTTGCAGAGTGATGGGAGTCCGAGCGTGTGCCAGATGTTTGCAGAGCCTCATTATCACTTACTTTACAACTCTACCAACACAACTGATCTACCTACAATTCCATGTCTGGACGGGTGGGTTTATGACAACAGCACTTTTAAATTAACTCTTGTCACTGAGGAAAGTTTTGTTGTTATGTTTTCTTTCATTATTATAAATTAGTGGTTTATCCATTGCTGCTTTGTTGTCGATTTAGATTTTGTGGGATGCCATGTTTGCTGCCATGAGGTTTTTTACTGGATTTGAGATTTCTGAAATCAATATAATCTTCATTGTTCATGAGGTTTTTTACTGTATTCGAGATTTCTGGAATCAATATAATCTCCATTGTTCATGAGGTTTTTTACTGGATTTGAGATTTCAGGAATCAATATAATCTCCATTTTTCTTTGTACGTTGCCTACCACTATTTCCAAAATGTAGTTCTGTATAGGAGATTAATTTCGACCAGTTAAAATTAATTTGTGTTGGTAATTGACTATTTTAAATTAATAGAGCCCATTTAAAGACAAACTATAATTGTCAGGGTGAGTTTTTTAGTGCGGTTCACAGGTTGTCCACCCGGGGTCGTCTGAGTTCCTCTGAGCACCTTCTCCCCCAGCTCACCTGCCAGGTGTGTCGAGTTAGGCCATCAGCTGAGCAGTACAAGAGCAGCGGTGGATCAACTACTCAGCGCCTGAGTATTAGTTGCTTATGGTAACCTTTAGTCCTCAGTGCCGTTCTCTAAGTATTATTGTTCTCCGGTTTTTGATGTCTCTAGTTTCTTCAGTTTTTGTAGTTTAGTTTTCTATGTCTCAAGTTCTCCAGTTTTCTAGTTATTTATCTGATACTTTGTTTTCTTTTTGTGCCCTCGCCGTCTTCTCTGCTCCCCCACAAACATGTGTTCAGGGACACAAGTCATTGTGTCAAGAGACTGAAAGGAATCAGCTTCGCTGCCTTTCTGAGTGAGAGGTCCCATTCTTCGTCTCTATGGAGAAAAGGAAAAATACTTCAGGATGATGAAGTGCTCAGTAATGTAACAGACTACAGTAAATATGTAACATTATCTAAATTTAACACCGTGGAATAAAAAGGAATAGTTAATTTACATTTGTTAGATTTGCAATCAAAAATCAAGCATCAAATCTGGAATTGCTTGGTTTAAGTTGCACGTTTGAGATATTTGTCCAATAGTAGTTTCATCAGAGGTGACCTTTTCTGCAGAAAATTTGTGAAGTTTTACAGACCTCAAAAGATTAGTGTTTAAATTGTTAAGGTAAAGCACACTTACAAGTTATATGATATTATTATTTACAGTACTCTAACTTTTAACAAACTACTGAGTTGTAAAACTTGTATGCTGACTTAAGTCAAGTTTTTTTGTATAGTATATTTCAGCATCAAGGCTAGTTTTAAGGTCAAACTTGCTTAACATACTTTAAAATTTAATTTAATGTCAGAAAAAGTCTTTCACATTTATATTAATATGGACAAAACACAAAGACATTATGCTAAAAGGCACAAAAAGATAAGACATTTACAAAAAATGAGCGAAAAGAAAATGTACAATCTACAAGTACAACCAAGCCAAAAGTAGTATGAATCATTTAATCAACCATGGATACTCTATAATTATCTTTAATTTTACCTTTCTAAACGGAAACATCACACGTCGTGCTTTTGATGTATTTGTTAGACAGCTGGGGTCAGACACTGCCTCTTACATTTTGCTCTGCATTTAATTTAGCACAGTGGCAAAAGTTATGATATGGACATTTTTACCCTATATTTCTGTTTAGTTAGTAGGATAACTCTATTAAAGACCTACTCAGTCATCAGGAATTTCTGGATAAAACTCTGAACTTTCCCCTACACTTCCTTATTCTGACCATTAGAAGATATTTGTAAGTCATGCCTAAATCTAAATTATTTATTTGAGATTTAAAAACTGTTTGGAACATAACCTTTAAGAAAACTATCCAACTAATTGAGCAAGTGTTATGCTTTTGTATTAATATTATAAACAGTCATGCAGAGAGAACACCTTACACTTAATTTTTCATCTCTACCAATGTGTCAGTTCAGGTACCCTGCAGATGTACAGACTAAGTTGATACCCTAGCGTAATATTAATGGAATATGTCCTCTCTATATTATAAAAGCAAGGGTTTAAAATAACTCACAACAATAATAGTCTAAAGTAGGACTAACCACAGCTAAATATATTTAACTAATACATGTTTGAGAATAATATATTTTTTACAACAAACACATTTAATAAAAACAAAAGCAATGAAATCAGAAAGAATCCAGGACAAAAAAAAAAAAAAAGCAAACACGTTACAAACCAAATAACAGTGAAAGTAAACAAAGATAATATTCCAAAGTGAGTAAATAATGGCTTTCCTTACTTTTATGACCAATTAATTTTTAATGTTTTTGTCAGCTCAGAATATGTGAACAAATTTATAAGATGGGCCCCAAATATAAAACGCGTAAAATTCTCACATAATCCTTTAGGGAAAACGCATTTATTTTTCATTTTTAGAAATAAGAGAAGAGTTCAGACGAGCAGTAATGTGGCACAAAACTGAGTGTTTTAAAATAAATTTGTCCTACAAAAGCGTTTTAAGATGGTAAAGTGAAAAGTTTTTATGAGTCAAAATCTCAAAATCAGCCAATCTTAAGCTAAATTTACTGTTGCATTTACAGTGGCTTAACATTGAGGTTTGGCTCCTCCAGCTTTGCACATAAAGAGGCTAAAACTCACATTCTTGTGTAATCTTTTTTTGAAAAAACCTTTATGATTTACTTTTGTGAGATACAAATTTAACATTTAGGACTTTTATTCAACCTTTCAATGATTTTGTGTTCTTTCTGTTTTATACTACAAGTCCCAGGTTATTAGAATGTACATAATAGTTGTCATGACAGCAGATGGTTGTTTCTCCAAAAATCCTAAATCATATACTCTTTTCAGATAAACCACCATGATAGGTTTGCAGTTGTGCCATACTCCTTTTATCTTGAGTTGTCAGACTAAACTTTGCTCCATAAACTGTTTAACGACTGGGGCACCGTTTTACACTCAACTCTTCTTTAAACATCATTCATTCTTCTGCTCTGTTCCAAGAAATAACATTGTTCTCATACAAACTTCTGAGGTCATCCCAGAAACTTTTTTACATGGATTTGCTAACAATAAGGTCATATTTTAAGATAGTTGGTTGCCATAATTTTGCTTTAGGAGCATTAGACTAAAATTGGTAAAACTATTTGTAAGAGCTGACCACACTTTTTAAATTTAAGGGGAAAAAAGTAATTGCCCTCTTTTTCTTCTACTTCACAATTCTAAGAAAGTGTAAAAAAAAAAAAACTGGGTTGGCTGTTTGATGTGTCAACAAAATATAAATACATCTTACAATATTGCTAATAATTATTAGGTTAGAACAAGATAAGCAGCTTTTCTTCTTCCCTCGAGTAGTATACTTCTTCTGGCTGGGATACAAACGCCTTAAAAATGCTTTGTTATATGCTTTTATAATCACATAAAAAATTAAATAGCTCTGCTAGGCACCCAAGATGGGTCAATAACTTTAGCCACCAGAGTCGATGGCAATTTAAGCGAAATAATCATTCCTGTTCTGTTTACCTGGTTCTTGATGAAGTCCTGTTTTCCTTCCTTTTCCTGCCCTCTGGACACCTCACTGATTCTGATAATTCTGGACCTTGACCTTGTTTCTGATTTTGGACTTACAGTCACGCTTGACCCCTGAACCTGTTTTATTTCTGCTCTCTGTAACAAATAAGTTTTTTTTATTCGAAGACCAAGAGTTCTGCCAATCCCCTATATTTTGAATTTTCATCTGCCTTTTTTGGAGTTTTGGACATTTTCAATAGGTCCTTATTTAGGTTCAGATCTGTGTTGGTTGAAATTCTTGGTCCTTCTGCCATTACACGGATCGTTACAAAACCAGACTTAATACAGGCCAGTAGGACCCAATTAACACCCGAGTGTTAGTGGAGGAGGATGCAGTCTCACCAGTGTTTGTAATGTGAGACACTAAACCATACATTTTATTGGCTATCCACTCATAACCCCTAGATAAATTAGATGGAGTGTCCAAGTCCTGGTCCCTAAATTGTCACTAATCCTGACTCCAGACACCCAATAGCTCCAACCCCATCCGGTGTTGATAGCACTAAGGAAATGTTGAAGCTTGTTTCAGATGGCGGACAAGTTTGGACAACCCAAAGCTCGGCAATTACGTCAGAAATGGGTGGAGTTTATTTATTTGATCTGAATCAGTGATCGCAACTTAAACAGTCTAAGCAACATTACTCAAAAATGAATGATAAACATTTGTGTACTTATAGGAAGTGAGATAGTACATCAAAAAGTTTGTTTTATAGCTACTTAACTCGGTTTATAAAAGTTACTCTGACTATTTAGCTAAAGTGAGAATAAATAACTAATTTGTAACTGATGGGTTTTAGTGTTGGTGTAGATGGTGTCACACCTGTTCTGCTGATGAATTCCCTTTTAGACTATGAACCGAAAATCTCAGGTGGTACATTTATGTCCTGTTATACGATTGAAAGTTATAGTTTAAATAAAATTGTATTAAATTGTATTAATAAAAAATATTTTTTATTTTGTGTCAGATCATCTGTATCTTCATGGAAAAAATTGAACAAACTGATGATAAAATCTGAAAATATATTAATATATTAGTTAGTTCCATATGCAGAACTAGTCCGTTACTAGTCTCAATTAAGAGAATAAAATAAAATAAAACAGAAATTGATTGATTGGAAAAACTAATTACATATATGAATTAAATTCTTTTTATCTTGATTAACTGATGATGAATAGATAATTATTAAGAAAAACTAATGAAACCATAGGTATCTGATCCAATCTTGGACAAGATTAGACTCTGTCTTCAATATAAAGCAGAAATGCCAGGATTGCACAATTTTATTAGCGTGATCCCAAAGCCAGCTCACACAGTTCTTACTGGCTAAAAACATAGAAAGGTGGCTTTGGTGGTAAAAACAGATAATTACAGAGAAAACACCCCATGCATTATTCAGTGCCAGAACCCTGCTTGCCTTGCTGAATTCCTGCAGTATGCTTCATACTGAGTCATTTTTTATAGAACTTTGTTGGGGCACTGAACTTTAGGGTTTCATGCTGAAATTCACGATAGGTTTCTGGGATTGTTTTCTTTGAACCATCATCTATCTTATAATGTACTACTCAAACTTGCTATTCTTCCCCCATGTGAACCCTGTAGCTTTCAGTGTCCCCCCATTCATTTAACACAGTTTCTCTTGTACATTGTTTTTTTTATTTCCTTCATTATATTTACACTAGGTTACTATATAACATTGAATACTTCTGATAAATGTGGTTTAGTTTCCATTTGAGTCACAACTGACAAGCACAGTGGCCAAACTAATAATATATTATGTGCTTCCCCCATATTTGTGCTCTGTCCTTCACCTTTCTCTGCACCCTACACTTTTCTTTCATCTTTTTTTCACGTGTTCAATCCAATTTTCCCATCTTCTTTCCTTCTGTCATCTCCGACATGCTCTGCTCATCAACCCCCACTTCATCACTTTTCTCAGCTCTTTTCATCTTCCCGTCATGTTGTCTATTTGACTGGGACCTGCCTTTATGCATCTTCAGCTTCTGCATAATTTTCTCCATATTTCAACTTCCAGTTCTTCTTTCAAGTAACCTTCTTCATCTCTTTTTCCTGCCTCTTTAAACCTTTTTCGCCATCTCTTTTTATAGATATACCTTATTCACACTTTTATGTGAATTATGTTTTCCT
Source organism: Orestias chungarensis (assembly GCA_032876305.1). NCBI lineage: Eukaryota > Metazoa > Chordata > Actinopteri > Cyprinodontiformes > Cyprinodontidae > Orestias > Orestias chungarensis. The sequence goes on from JAVLVB010000467.1 coordinate 628,371, forward strand.
ATGTTTGCTTTAATACTTAAATGTCTGTGATCATCAAATATATATTAAACACAACCTGATCAAATATAGAAAGCAGCTCTCAAATTATTATTTTTATTGTTGTTAAGAGAAAAATTGACCCCATAACATTCTGGGCCAAGCCTCCCTTCTTATATCTACAACAGTTTATGGTCACAAATAATTCCGTTAAGGCAGATATCCTAACATTTTCATGCATACTGCATGCTTTTTTGTGATTAATTGACCTTACATCCTCCAATTGACAGCACCATTATAAATAAGATAGCACCGGCATATCCAACTATACACAAAAGTAATGGATAGATTTTATCCTTTAAAATCTTCCCGTTTGTTAAAATTCAGAGTGACTGAAAAGACTTTGAGACTTATGTTGTATACAATTTCATTGTTGCGATTTCCACCAATTTACAGTGAGTAACGCATTGTCTCTTGTTTCATCAAAATGAGTCACGCTGGTGTTTGTCACGATGTGCATGTATAAAGTGAATTAAAGTGCCAGCCGGGATCCAGGTAATTTTGGAAACTCATATATTTTAATGTAAGAATTTGAAAACCTACAAAAAACTGAGAGGATCACAGTCAGAGCCAGATATTAAGTAGGCAGAGGAAACAAGACTGGAATAATCAAAACATGCAAAGAAAAGGCTAAACATGAAAAACAGCATTGGATGCCACTACCTATTGTTCACATGTTACATTAAAACTTAAATATAATGGTATCCCACTGCTTTATGCTCTCTCACTGGAACCTGAAGCTCAAGGGTTTTGCAAAGCCTGGTACTTTTTATTGGTTTACTGTAAAAGTAAAAGTGTAGAATTGAAGAAAAAAAACACTGTAATTACAATACATTTTAGAAATAAAGGTTGGCATTTGAAAATGCCTTAGAAAAGAAAAATGCAAAAGTGTTATTTATAAAAAATTCTTCTGGTAATTTTTTGATGTTTCCCTTTAAAAAATTCCTTTGTCCTCTCTTCTCATATTTTCGTTGTGACCTTTGTACACTTAAAACAACCTCCTCCCACGTCCTCCTTCTCTCTGAGCCAAACCACAACTCCCAAGATAAATCTAAACCACTGTTAGAAAAACACCCACGCAGGCTTCAGCTGTGGAAACCATCACCCAGGGAGAGGAGCCCAAGGGAGAAAAGCCGAAAAGCACAAACCAAGACCAGGACAAAAAAGAAAAAGAAATGATTTAAAAGGTAAAGTTTATTTACCGTGCCTTTCAAAAGGGGTGTGAAAAAATGTTTCTCACAATAAAACCAAAAAATGTAATGTGTTTTTATTGGATTTTATGCAATAGAATAATACCAAGTAGGGCATTTAAGCTTTTATGTCCAGTTTTGGGGGATGGGTGAACAGGGACTTTTTTGCAACAGGGATCAGATTAGGGTAAAACTTAGAATAAATGCATTTCACAACCGTGAAATATTAATATAAAAAAAGAAGTATCTCTCTCCTTCCACTTGAAAATGTATTATTTCGTTTGTGTTGCTTCATCAGATCATATACAAAACAATACAAATGTATTTGTAGGGAGTTGCTGCAATAAAAAAAAAACTGAGTTAAATGCACGCTAATTTTAAATCTTTCTCACTGTAGATTGTCACACATAATATAGTAATTCATATCTTGATGCTCTCATAAACAATGTACAAAAACAATAATTATAAAGATAATGAAGGAGATGGTGTGCAACAATAGGTTTGATTTTTCTATGATTAACTATTTAGAAACATCAAAGTCAGTTATTAACAAAATTTGAAATTTGGATCAACAGGTAACTCCTTTCCAGTGAGTTACCTGTTGTGAAAAAACAAACAAGCACTGTCTAAGTAGGAATCAGGTTGTCAGGTTTATTAGAGACTGTGCAAACAGGTGAGGAAACATGGTGCCTCTCACAAGATAGCGTCTTATATCAGCATGACTTGTATGTAATCAAGCAGGTTAAAGGATTAACTCCTGCAAAACAGCACAAAATCAAAACAGCATAATCACAAACAATATTTAATCCTCCTACAATTATTTCGTCTCGGTCCAATAAACCCCATAAACTTTTATCCTTGGATCGGACATGGTCAGTAGGACACCTTATTGCTTGGTACTCATGCGAAGCTGTAGTGTCGTTTTCTCTCAACTCTGGAGCTGAAGAAAGCATGAGCATGAAGCTGGGCACAGACAGATCAGTAACAATGTCTGTTTGGCGGATCTATAACTTAAAGATTCCATTTGCAGAGTTAAGGATAAGGCAGGGATGTAGCACATGAGATTTTTAAGTTTCAGGTTGGACTTGGAGTAAATATCCTAAACCAGGGCTTTACACTGAAAAGAAAATGTAAGGTAAACAAATGCCTGACCATGTCTAAAGTAATGGGCAAGTTTCTTTGGAGATTTATTTTTAACAAATTTAGAATTCGCCATGGATTCAACAGTTAGAAGTGAATCCACTTCCATTCAGATAAGTTTTTCTGAGAGTCTTAACTAAAACATCCTCACATATTAATTCTTTAAAGGCAACAGGAACCCTTCTGGCTATAAGTTACACAAGACTTAGACCTTTAGGTGGAAAACCTCTACTGGGTACACTAAAAGTAGGCAGAAATAATTTTATATCCAAGGCTTTTTGAAAAAAGCTGCATTTGGGTTTGGGGTTTAATCACATGGTAGTAGCAGCCACGTAAAGAAGACTTCTTTAAAATAGTTTCTGGTACATATTCACTCAGTGAAACTCCTCCTCTTCCTCCTAAAACTAAAAGAGGTGATGCTCATTGTTACCCTGTTTATAGTTCAGTCTTTCATTGCAGAATGGCCAACAAAAGAAAAGTGTGCATGCTTTTCTCTGTTGCTATTTACAGGTTTTATACATTTCTGGTATTCATGGGTATCCATCACAAATCTACGGGGTTTAAAAGGATAACATAACAAGCTAATAGCCCTTATTATTCAAAATATTGACTTACTTTTTTTGTGAGGTGTGTTCGAGTCTCATTAATATAATTCTGTTGCTGCATTAGGTGCTCGGTTTGTTTTCAGAGAGTTTAAAAACTTGCAATGATTTGTACATCTTGCACTGGGAAAAAAAAAAAAGAAGGTTAACATCCTCCTCCTCACAGCCGTGGGGTAAACATGTAAACATCAGTCTCAACAGACTAGGAGAAGCAGGGAAGGTTAAAAACCCTTGTTTAAATAATGGGAACACTATCAGGGAAGAAGAGAACATTCTAAACAGCATATAATGTGAAACACAAAAGGGATAAAACATTTCGATTTCAAGGAGGAAAAAATGTTTTGTCCGTGGCACTAAAGAATGGAGCAACCCACTAAAGAAGGCTTGTAAAAGTGCACTTAACTCCATAAACCCATGAAATAAACGAGGTGACCGTGCAATAAGCATAATCTTTTTGACCAGCAGCACAAAAGAAAGAAATTCTCCTATAATAGATGTAATTACGTTACTGTAGCTTTTATGTTACCGGTAACATTACCAGGCAAAGCTTTTAAAAACATCTCTTGTTTCCAAGAAGAATAGGAATAATTTCACATGTGAAAGTATTTATGCTTTAAACTATACAGAGACATGAAGCCTACTCAACTCCAACAGTTGTTGAGTGACCACAAAAACATCTGGTACTCATCCTGAGAAGAGAACTGAGACCGCAGCTTGTTTTTTTCAAAGAGTCAGCTTCAAATGTCCATCACCCCTCTACCCTCCCTCGCAATTTTTTTAACTGATATGATGTAAACTGCTGAAAAGGCAGCAGAAAACACTGGATTCATCCCTTTGAAGATAGACTTGGTATCTCTTGTTCAAAGGCCTGTTCTTGAAAAAGACAGTCAAGGCTGACTTTGTATCTTAACTCAACGGCATGTGGTAACATCTTATTAAGTACAATCTAATATTCCCCTTCACATGTATGCTCGGTATGAGGGATTGCTGAAAAGGTAACAGCACAATGCAAGTTACTGTCCACTATCACTACATGCTCACCCAGCATAATTGAATGCTGCAAGTCAGTAACTCAGAAAGCCAGAGTTAGATTTTAAAAGTTTAACCAAACAACTGAGATTTCTGTATTTTAACCCGATAAAATTGGTAAAACAGTAAATTTAATTTAGCAATTTAAATCTCTGGAATGACATTAAATAAAGGAAATGAAAGGAAGTGTTATGATTAACCCACTGTTACCATAGCAGCGTCTCTGAACCAAGCACAGCATGCTTTCCTGCCAAAATTCTATTTCAGAAAAAAATCATCTTTCCTCATAAACATAACAATTAAAGGTAAAGAAACATCATATCAAATGATCCTCCCTACATTTTATTCATAATGTGACTCCTGCAAATATAGTGAAATGGGCTCATCAGCATTCCAATTAGTGTTTAAAAGGGTAACTTCTGTTAATGACAAGCATCATCAGCCTAAATGAAATCAGAGTCAGCTTTCATAATTGCTTTTCTCAAAGAATGTGAATCATAAGAACAACAAGCTGGGCCTATGCATGATATCTAATTACCAGTTTTGACTTTACAGTTCTTTGGTATACATTGGAAAAAAAAATTCTATCCACATTAGACTTCCCTCATTTACATGAATCATTATTTACAAATATCTCTTGACTTTAACCAGCCGAAAATAAATTGGATGAACCTTCTGGCCACCCTTTGGCACAATGATCTGTTTACCTCTTCTCCCAGTTGTCGCGCTTTTCAGCAAAGCGGTCTATCAAGCGGCCTGAAAATGAGTAACATGCCCAAGGCTGAGTCTGGCACAGTCGATTATGCAGCAGAACAAACAACCACAGACACATTTTTTTTTTTTGTACAAGTCTTACGTTTATGGAGTTCACTGTAAAGTTTACACCCGAATATGTTGTTTTGTGTGAAATATGGGTGTCTATTTCATCTTATGCACCACAACTTGTCTGGGGAAATAACATTGGAAACATATAAAGGGAATGATGATTTGTATTTAATGATAAAATTCAAATCATGAAGAAAACCCAAATTTTTTTTGCAGCAGAAAGTGAACCTTAAATTTACACCTTGAAATTTCATGTAAGTCATTGAAAGTCAATGAAATATTTAGTTATGCTTAGTATTCTTCTTAAATCTTCAAAATAATTATCTGGTCTTTTACAGTTTTATAAATGTGTACCAGCCCCACGTTATCATTTAAAGCTCACCCAACAGGAACCTGCAGGGAACCCTAAAGGCAGCAAACATTACAACTGCCAGTTGGTTTGATTGATTATCTTTATTGCAGCTGAAGTTTTGTGGCTGTAGTTATACTTCCTAGAGCAGAACTGCTACAATGGTTTACAGTCTAATAAAAGCTCAACTACACCAAAAATGAGAACTTTGGGATAAGGAAGCATCCTCTGAGGATTTATTCCTTGCCAGGAAGTTCCTTCAGAACCCATAATTAACCAGCATGAGCGAGGGATGTTTATGCATTACACCTTGCTTTAGTGCTGCGTCTCAAGCAATAAATGATGTGGGTGACGTATTCCCTTGGCTGCAGATGTATTGATCTTCAAACGAGAGGCGCGTTACTCGCTGGTCTGTGAATTGCTGAAGTGTTACATTTTTCATCACGCTGACGTTACGGCTCCAGGAATGATGTTAGCATTAATAACTTGAGCCGTTTGCCTGCATAAAACTTTGGGGGAATTTACTTTCAAGTGCACTAAACTACAAACTTTTAAACTGACTGCAATACTCTCTTTACACTCTACTAATGGGCTGCTGTCTTTTTATTTATTTGTTCATTTTTTTACCAAGTGTGCATGTTGTTCTGAAAATGATTATTGTTTCTAAAACTGTGCTTGATGGAATAATTATGGCCCTACGGCTGCCACTCTCAAAAAAAGTAAATATTGTGGTGTAAAACTAGGTGTTAAAGTTTCACTGTCCAACAGTCTGGGTGTTGGTCACTTACCTTTTTGTAAACAGCAAAACTAGGTATGTTCTAAAGTCAAATTAAAAATTTTCCCTGGGAAACTTTTTGCTCAACAAACAATAGAACAGGCCAAGAGAAATTTACAATCCTGTGACTTGTTGAGACCAAAGTCCACACCCATCAAAATTACACCAAAAAACCCTGCAAACCCCAAGAATTCCGACTCAGATGTTGGGATTGGATTAAGTTTCTTTTCAATTTTATTTTCAAGAGGTCAAACGTTTGGCATTTCAATGCTGGGCGATGGCAATTTACCGCTACACTGAAAGTTAATTCATGAATCAATAGCTCCATCCTGTTGCACAGTTTCTATGCTGTAGTGGTTATGAAGTTTGCTTCACATGCAAAAGGTCTCAAAACCAGACGGAAACATTGTTTTGGGTTTATGGCCATTAGATGTCCAGGCCTGTAAGGTCAGGTTCACCCTCTCAGCTGACCAATCAAAAATGGAGGGCGGGTTTAGATGAGGAGGCCCCTACACTGATTGACTGATTGGTGAAGCAGTCAGCTGGATGTCCAATAATGTTTAGTTAGGATTTGAAGCAGGAAGCAAAATGAAAGAAATACAGAAAGTGCCATCTTGACGGGAAAAGTGCAAGTTCACAGGAGCGCCAGCAGATAAAGAGGTTAGACAGTGAAACTTTAACAACTGGTTTTAGGCCAGTGATGTGTCTGACGTTGCTCATGCTAGAATTTTCTTATTATATTTGAGGTGATACGGTTCAGTCATCGGCCGCAATAAAGTAAGGAGATCTCGTGGCCAACAACACTAGCAGCATTTTAAAAAGACGTTTTTGGTTGTTTTATATCATAATTAGTACAACATAAAAAAAATGAATTGCTTTATTAATCACAGATTTTTATGTGGGTGGAAGTCATTTGGATTTGGATAAGGTTTGGATGGATAAGAGCATTACATTTTTATACATGTGTGTCTGACAACTGATCCTCTGATTTTATGTATCTAATTTAACAATTAAAAATGAATTCTAATAAAACAAATGAAAGTACAATGAAAGAGGATCCTTCAAAAATCAATTCTCGATGTTATTATTTTATACCTCAATGCAACAAAATGAGACAGTCCATTTTGGATGTTTTACTGTTTAAACTAAAAGTTCATATACCAGTACTTCAAAACCTGGGAAGAAAACAAAGATTCTTTTTTTGCTGCCCCACAAAAAAGCAAACACGTACCCACACCCCACTGAGGCCCCACCAAAAAAGACTTAACTGATGTTTAGTTTAGGCATTCAGTTGGAGCGTTGCTGCTGCTTCACACATGATTTTCCACACACTTGTCACAACATATCAAACTTACACCACTTTACCAGTTATTTAATCTGAAAGCTTAGTGCAGCATTTTTCTCCAGCTTTCTGCTGCAGCCTGTTTTTTAGAATCCGTGCCTGCTAGAAGACATTTTCCGTGAGTAAAGATACGCATCCCTCCAGGCAAGGCTGGGCGACATTATAAACTTATGACGGAGCTGAAAACATTGATTTGAGTATCAAAACCTGATGGACGATTTAACAATATTGTGCAGAAAACAACACATCTACTTTTAACTGGATTTAATTTTATATTTCACTTATCAAAAAATGTATACATACAGTTTTTAATTAGTAACTATATATTAGTTACCACACGATATTGAGATTCTCAATATATCTCTGTTGTGCCTCCAACCATGAAGCACTGAACTAAAGAGAAACAAAGAGAGTCTTGTAAGAACTTTTTATCCCAAAATGCATTGCAATAAAACACTTGTGAATAAGTGACGTCATGTTAACAAATGGACGAAAGTCGTCCTCGCCTGTGATAGGTGAAGAAATAAGTTATTTCATTGATTTATCCTTCTTTGATAATCTTGTGCTGCTGTATCTGTAATCCACAACATATTTTGTTGTGGATTACATATTAGTGGGAGATCAGTATGATTTTATTGTTTTATTACTATGTCTACATTTGTACAATTTACTGTTTTATTTTAATCTTGTAGTTTTCATAGTAGCTGACTGAATTTTAGCTGTAAGGTTGAGTTGTTTTTGTTATTAAACTAACATGTCAGAGAAAGGTTATCTTTATTCCATACATGTGTGTTATCTTGCTGTTCAAAAAGCTCAGTGTTGAAATCACTCCATGATCAATTCTCATCAAAAATGTAAGTATTTATAAACCATAACTGGGACTGAACTCTTTGAATATATCCGGGAAATCCAGGTAATGAGGTAGGGCTTAATAACGACATTTTTCCTTTATTAATTATTGTTCAAAGCAAAACAAAACATATCATTGCACAACAAAATTAGAAGTCACTTCCCCTTTCTTGCAGCCTGCAGCTGACATGAGTGACAAATGTGTTATGACAGTTGAAATAATACTTTGTTTATATTTAACATTGGGTCAACTACTGTCCACACAAAAATAAAGTAAAAATAATTAATATCAGTGAAGAATTGCTAAATTCCAATGATATAAATCTGAACTCATTCCCCCATGTGTTGTTGACATGACTGGACATGACAACAACATGTCAAAAAGTAAGCAAATATCAAATTTAGGGAAGAATTAACAGATTATCCTTTTGTACACTTTTTTCCCCCGAGAAGGAACCCGTATCGCAAATCCCACACATTTAACACATTTTTATATCTTGGTCATTTAAATTGTTAAATGTAACCTCAGCTGTAAACATTTACATGGACCTTTTATTGTTTATTTGCAGCAATATTTGCTTAAGGAAAATGAGGAATTAATTAGAAAGGAATTTTTTTTATTGGCGTACAGAATTTTTACAATAACATTGATACAATTGATTCAACTGTAGTTGAAAGGTGCCATATAAATAATGATAAAAGCTTCATTAACTCGTTTACTCGTTTTACTTTTTTTTTTTTTTACTACAGGCTTTGCTGATTGGTTAGAAGTCATTTTGACTGATCTGTAGGGAATTATGGGCTGCTGATGACCTGCTTGATCCACTCAGTGAGTCTAGTGATGCGAGTGTAGACACCGTAGTAGTCTGGACGCCCACAGCCTCGGCCCCAGCTTACCACTCCAGCCAGAAACCAGCGCCCTGATGGCTCCTGGCAAACCAAGGGCCCTCCAGAGTCTCCCTGGCAGGTGCAAACACAAAAATTAGGGAATGCAAAGCACAGCTAAAGTATATCTTCACTATCCTAAATAAATTAAGGACAGAATCTCCTGGTTATCAAGCTTTAAAAACTCATTCTATAGCATGTAAATTATTACTCGTTAACTGGATCAAAGTAGCGATTTAGCTGTGGAATACAAATACCTCTATTTATCTTTAGGGAAATATAAACATGTATATAATATCATATCAGACTAAATACAATGTATTCTGGATGATCACAACTTAAACAATATTATCAACACAAAATATTGCAGTCAATGTATTTTACAGTGCCTTATAAAAACAGTAATACCTTTAAATAATCTGTTTTGTTACAAAAACCTTAATGTTTGTTAACATCCATCCATCCATCCATCCATTGTTTATATCGCTGCATAGTCTCAATCGTCCATTGCATATTTTTTATATAGTTTTTTGTAATAGTCTAACATAACGTAAAGTATACAATTAATAAAAGTAATAAGAATATATCACAATTTTATTTTATTTTTTGTAAATAATAAAAAATATCACAAAATAAACCTAAAAAAAACTAATCAAATATTAAAGGGTTGTTCCCAAACTTTCCTCTGCCATCCAAGATTTTTTTTTCTCCCGGTAAAAATATATCAGTGCAGATTGGTTTACAAACCCTGGTTTATTTTTTATGTTTTTGTACCTGACATGCATCTTTTCCTCCACTACGATAACCAGCACAAAGCATTCTGGGAGTGACTATGTAGCCGTAAGAGCGAACGCAGGCTTCCTCGCTGACCAGGTGAACGTCCACTTTCTGCAGCACATTACTGGCTCTGCCTGCAAGAGATCATCATATCCTTTTATTAAAGAAACTTCATTAAAAAAAAATCTCCAAAATAATGCAGATTTTTTTATTTTTTTCTGTTGAATTGAAATATGTAGACTGACAGGACAAGTTAATTATTAGTTATCAGACAAAAGCAGAGTTGCCTATCTTAATTTAAGAAAAGCTATTAGATCCAAGTCATGTGGCATTTTTATATTGTATTATCTCATGAGCCAGAAGCATATTAGAAATAGTGATAATTACTGAGATATAATGTGATTTTGTAATGAAGACTAAGATAAACAGAAGGATATCAGCTTTATTTTAAACATTACCAACACACTTTATTCATTTATTTATTTTTAATAATATGATTTCATCTTAAACACATAACAACCAATTGATTACTGAGATCTCTTTATCAAGATATTGTCAGGTTGAGTCATTTTGTGCTGTTTCCTAGGTGGCCACGGGGGTCGCTGTGACGGGGCTCCAGGATGGAGTCCCGTGGTTCCCAGGTGTTTCGGGTTGGTACTGACGAGCAGAGCAGTATAAGAGGAGTGTGGATCCACTATTCGG
>JAVLVB010000467.1:642293-669628 GCA_032876305.1 Orestias chungarensis
TGTGTGTGTGTGTGTGTGTGTGTGTGTGTGTGTGTGTGTGTGTGTGTGTGTGTGTGTGTGTGTGTGTGTGTGTGTGTGTGTGTGTGTGTCTTGGAGGTCAGAGTGTTACCATCGGTACAGTTCATCTCATCTGAGGCATCGGGGCAGTCTGGGTGTTGGTCACACACTTTATAGTAGTCGACGCACTGACTATCCTCAGGGCACTTGTACTGTGCCACACACACTGAAATATACATGATGAAGTGTCAGTTTGCACATGTCTCTGTTTATTTGGTTCCATCCAGTGAAGTGAAAATAACACTTAAAATATTGGACAAATCAAAATAGATTATTTTAACCATTCTAATAAAAATGTATTGATTTTAAAAGAACTACATTTATTAATGGAACGTATATTTATAGTCTGAAGCTGCTCCACTTGAACATGTGTTTTTTGCTGTGCCATAATATTCAATTAGTGATTACTTGACCTAAATCAAGCCGACGTCTGGCTTTGGCAGATGTGACCAAAGGTTTGCCTGTAGCAGGCCGGCCGTGTATGTATATTAACCCTTTGGAGCTCCTGACGGACAGTTTTTCTTTAAACAGGACAGTTGAGGTGCATATTTAATATTGCAGTGATTTAGGCAACCGTGGTTTCATGTTTTTTGGATACAATACGGCTTAGCCCCCTAACTTCCCTTTCAGAGAGCTTCCTCTTGCGTCCACAGTTAATCCTGTTGGATGTGATTCGTCCTTCTTGGTGGTAAACTGACATAACCCCGGATATCGTGGCTCTTGATACATCACAAAAGACTTGCTGTTTTGGTCACCTATGTGCCAGCAAGATGTGCACCAATAATTTGTTCTCTTTTGAATTCTGGTGTGTCACCCATAATGTCTTGTGAATTGAAATATTTTGAGCAGAACTGTGCTCTTATTCTGCCAATTGGACCTTAAAGAAGTGTTGCAGTTTCATTGTCCAACCCCTGTATATTGATGGGACTTTAAAAGCATCCGCAAGTTTCTGGGGCCATGGACCAGGAACAAAACATCTCAACAGAATATGGTTTCCTCTATGAAGAGGGTTCAATTTTAGTGTGTAATTGTTTTCCTTTCAGCTGTAAAAAGGCCTTCAGTAATTACACATGTAGTGATGAACTTAAACTGCAAACGTCATACCACAGTTCCTCTCATCCAGTCCGTTGGAACAGTCCTTGATTCCATCACACAGGGGGACACAGAGGCCACTAACAGTGCACAGGAACTGACCTGGACAAGCTTCACACACACACAAAATACAGAAATAATGAAAAATGATTCCCTCTCAATCAGTATTTTGTGAATATCTTTCCTGAATCCCAAACTTACGGTCAGATAAGTTGAAGATACTATAGTGAAGTTGAAGTCCGGGGCCAGTCAGTGAGACCTCAGACTTCATAACAATGTTGGTGGAGTTTCCGAGCAGAAAGAGTCGTTCACAATAGGGCTGCAGACCTCTGGTACCACATAGCCTGGGAAGTGTGTAAAACTAACATTCAGTCGGCATCTAACAGCTTTCTTCAATTAGGCTTAGAAAGTAATAAAAATAACATGTGAGATTTGTTTCACAGCAGATTGAATCTATTTTATTTTTTTACACTGACAGCACAAAAAATGTTACCTAGATACAATTGACAAATGTAAAAGCTGCAAATAAAAAAATAAAAATAAAAAAAGTAAACTTTAATGCTTTGATGAGACAATGGTTCCATCTAGTGTTCAGATTAGATTACAACTATTGTAGTTGGGGATAGGGTTGGTCCAGGTTGCATAAGAAATTTGTGACTCAGGAAGTGTATAAACATCATTCGCCGTCTTATAAATTAATCTGTAAATAAACTTGAATGCAAAGTGTGAAAAATTTGATATGAATTTAAGACTTCCACCTGTGTGTTTTGCCAAAATAGAGGAAGAATAAAAGAGAAGTGGGCCTCAACCGAAGGCCTACCTCTTAACCTCAGTGATGTAGAATCTGGGCTTTCATTAAAAATATGTTCACAACATCTTTTTAAAAAGGAATCTTGTGGATCAGAAACATATTTGAAACAAGAATTTTAACAATTGATTAGATATTCATTTTATTTTTCTAAGTCTTTTAAAATTCAGACAAATATTGATATTGTTTTTGAGCCTACCTGCGGTTCTGGATGATCCACTGACCCTGGGTACAGGCCTGATTGTAGCTGGCTCTGCTCAGTTCATAGCCTTCAAACTCCAGAGCCAGGCCCAGCGCTACACTGGGCATCTGAGGGAACACAGGAAATGTTCCTATTTTATAGTAGTACTGTTTTTGTATAATAAAAAAAACAATATTGATATGGATGCGAGGGACACCTACGATGAACGTCCAGGTGCAAATGGTGTTCGGAGGGTAGAAGCTAGGAAAGAAAGGTGTCTGTAGAGTTCCCTGTGTCCCTGGCACTTCTTTCAACTGTATTGAGGAAATGCAGTCTGAGAATACCAGGCACAGGGAGAAAGGAGAGTTAAAAACTATGTTAGAAAATCAATTTCTCTTTTCCGTATAGAACGTAGAAAATAAGCTAAACCTGATATGTGTATGAAACTGCTTCCGGATTTCTGCTTATTTTATAAACCCTAAGTTTATAAACCATAATCATGCCAAACGTTTATTCTTTTTTTCATTAAGAAAGGATTTTTAGGGTTACTAAAAATAAAATTGTAATGTTTTAGCCACTGCTTTTGTCTGGCTAAATAGTTTCAGGGCTGATCGCAACATTTGGCCGGCTGTGGCTACATAAGTAACATTTTTCACTCGCTATCCGATGTTTTTTTTGACGGTTTCAGTCTCACCCTGTTTGGGCCAGGCTTGTGCAGACAAAGAGAAAGGGTCCTTGTAATTGTAAAAGCCTTGTTTCCAAACGACCGTCATCCACTCGCCTGATGAGACGACGCGCACCACCTCTTCATGTCTGCTGCAGCCATACACCCTTCAGTAGAAAATAACAATTGTAGGTGGCCACAAAGGTTTTCTGTTTTTGGATTGGAGTTCATGATCTTAAAGTGATGATTGATTTTGTTATACATCCACATGGGCAGTTGTGATGACAAGAAAAACCTACGATGTAATTAGATGACGATCAGATGGGGTGAGGGAGTCATAAACCAGCAGCCGGTCACGGCACTCCGGTAGCAGCCACTCCATGTGGAGCTCCAGTTGGGACCTGGGGTCAGCCTGGAGGTGCCACAAACAGGATGGGCGATGTGTTTCAGGGCCACGGAGAGCCAGTGGACTGCTGGACACCACCTTCTGATAATGGTAACAATCTTAGGAAAAAATAAATAATAAAAAAATAAATGAATAATCAATGTTTAGAAAAGGTGGAAAGACTTCATACAGGCTTGGCAGGCGTATTAAAGATGAAAACTAATAAAATAGCAAAAGATGAAGACAAAGTGCAGAACGTTTAACGTAACATTTGCAGTCGCCTTGACATTATTTCGATGTGGTCTTTTTCTGGTACCTGTAACATACATCCTAGCTTGTTGTGTTCTTTTAACTGTGCAACTTTCAATGTTGTAGTCTATTGTTGCCCCCAGATGTCACTTGAGAAAAAAACTTTTTAATCTCAATGGGATTTTACCCTGGGTAAAAAAAAAGTTTGATAAAAAAAAAAATTTAATAAAAAAAATACCAGAGTTCTTCTGAAAGCACATTATTCACACTTCATATTAGGAGATTTGATTTTAACCTGCATTTCTTTGTGGAACATATTCCTTTTTCCAAAGCTCATATCGATAGAGATTCTCCCTTCTTGTCGTGGCCTTTGAGCCAGGTCATAAAGCACGTTCAGTCTTGGAAGTTTTTATTCATACTATAACCTTTATTTAAATATCTCTTTGTGCTTTCTAGTCTTTTTTTTCTCGGATGTTACCCAACTGGGAACTTTTCATTTCTTAAACAAACAACATTTCATTCTTCCTGGATCAGCCTGTCTCATTCTAGTGCAACTCATTGAAGTTTGTGTAAAGTGATGAATGAGTGAGAATGTTAGAAGGCGTGAATAAGGCAAGAAGAAAAGTTCCTGCGATCTCAAGCGATCTACAGTAAATAAAAAAATAACACATTCAAATATTTGTTTGATTAAAATCAATTAAGTAATTTATGAAACAAATAATAAAGCAGCAAATGAAGAAAAAAATGTGATACCAAAGGAAGCTTTGAAAACTTCTATGACTTTGGAATCAGTTTCTGTGGGGGAGGAGCACAACAAAAACAAAGACAACAAATGAAATAAAATATAATATCTGACGACATTTCATCATGATTTCCGCTTGTGCACACAAGCACACACTCTTTGTCTCACCACTAACAAACAATGTAGGGAGCTGGAACAGGTAGCCATCAGCCTCTGCTGTCTCCTCCTCCTTTGATCCACTGTACCACCTGAAGCCATCCTCCAGGCTTCTGGTGACCTTTTCTGCTGTGACCTTTAAAGAGTGACTGCTAGGTACAGAGAGCTCTATCCAAAAGTGAGCCACCACACTCCCCTCTCTGCAGACACAAAATCAAGCATTACGTCCACACAATTAATAATAGAACTATAATGAATAAATAAATAAATAAATAAATAAAATAAACCATAAATGCCTTTAGAGTTTATTCATTTAAAGTATATCCCCTTGGTCAGTTGGACATGGACTCACTTACCAGGAAGTACATTTACTCAGTAATGCTCAGCCCAGAAAGCCCTTCCTTCGAAAGAGAATGCATTAACTATTCTCCATGTGTATGAGCATTATGAAAAATATAGTATTATTATTAACAAATGAAGCAAAAATTTTGGTGCACAAGTCATGCGAGCCTTATGTGCTTGTATGAAAATAAGAAAAACACGTTGTCGTCATTGTCGGCCCCATTATGCTATAGATGGATGGTTGAATGAACCTTTTGCCAAAGACAGTTTTACTAAGATGTTTTTTTTCTAAAGTTAACTGGAAAATAAGGAATTGAAGCAAATTTCAGTCACTTTGGTTTTAGACTTCACGACTTAAAGAATAACGAAGATCCACATACCCAAATGCAAAGACAGTGGTGTAGTTAAAGTATCTGGACAACGAGGAGGCTTTCATGATCTTCTGCAACTATAAGACACACACACACACACACACACACACACACACACACACACACACACACACACACACACACACACACACACACACACACACACACTTTTAACCTTCAGCAGTGGATTGTGACCTTTATTTAATCATTACTTTGAACTGGTGTGGTTTCATTTCCCTATTTTAGTGTAAACGTATTTTAGTATTTCGTTAGGGTTGCTTTCACCCACTTTGTTCCACATTTAAATATAGTAAGGAGCACCTGGAGAGACAGCCTGACTTATGAGGGATAATGGTTTTATTTATGTGCTATGAATCTATGTAACAAGTTTCACTTTCTCAAACTTTTCCACAGTTTCACACTTATAATTTACTGTCCAAAACACTGGCAACATCTAGATTTTGAAACCGTTTTTTTTATTTTATCCCAAACTTTAAACCTGTACTTTTATTCTAAAAATAAAAAGAACACGATCTCTCAGAATCTTCAATACTTCGCATATCTCCCACCGCACATATTAAGCTGAACAGCAGCTGTTACACATTATAAATATCACTACCATTGACAAACTCAATAAGTGTTTAAATCTCTGCTGTTATTTGCACAGTTCTGCTGTCATTGCACATCAGTTTTTCTTCTCCACTAATATACTTTAGTGTAAATAGTCTGTCATTCCTAATATTGAAAATGCATGGACTTTACGTTCTTAAATATTAAAAGTCTATTTATAAAACAGTATTCAAAGAGAAGCACATGGTCCACTGACCGTGTTCTGTACACATTTTGCCTCAGTCTTAAATGTACGGCTACTGTGAGAGGAGAGATCTGAGGAGAAGTTCCTGTTGAGGATGTGTAAGTACGCTGTGTACTGCTGCTGGAGACGAGGCTCTAATGTCCAAACTTTGTATTCTGTCAAATATAAAGAAAAAAGGCACTTTGAGAATGTGTAGTGGATATAGAAAAAACATGTTTTGAAAAATTTATAATGCCTAATAGTGCTGTAACTTAAGATCACAGCCCAATTCTAGCCAATATTAAGTGTTTAAAACAAAATTAGTAAATTGTCTGAAGCAGTCTCATTGTATCCTATTTCCTAAGATGTTTTATTTGAATTTATGTTATATATGCATTATCTATAATAAATATTATCCTGCAACATGTAGTAAAAGGAGCTTCTAACACTAGTAATTAAGGGCTTTTCTTATGTTGAGAAAACCAAAAGATACATTTCATAACAGACCTACAAAATCGCTAAGATCACCATTTTATGACAGTGTGGCTCAAAGTTTGCTAGAGGTACAAATCAAAAAGAACTCTAAAAAAAGCAGATGACGCCACACAGCAATATGAAGGTCACTTTCTGGCTGAGGCTTAAAGACTACTTTTTTTTCTTCTTTTTTTATAGTTTTTAGCTTAAAGACAGAATAGAAAATGCAATAAAACTCCCTTTCTTATGTTGACTTAAAGGTAGAGAGACCAATTTGTTTTCATTTCATATTTGAAAATGCTGTTGTGTCTGTGTACATCTGAGCATGTGAGTACAGTGCTTTTAAAAATCTAAAAGACACATTTTATTTACAGCAACAGGAATTAACCGTATTTAGAGAAATTAACATCACAGTGGACATAAGTAGGAGGGTTAAGAACATTTCTTAGACATTCAACGAGTATACAAGGAGTTATCGTAAATATGTTATTAAATAGTTATTACGTACGTAAGGTAAAAACTTTAGACTGATTAATTGCTTTTCTCGATTCTTGAAATGAAAAGGCATCTGCTTGGCTGAAAATCAGTACATTTACACTGAGGAAAGTGGGAAAGAATTGCTCACCCAGGAAGTACCAGGCCAGTGTTGCAGCTACAGCTATAGAGATGGCAATAAGGATGACGAGGGAGGCAAACAAGCACTTGCAGGTCTTTGTCTTCTTTCTCAGCTGAGCTACATCTTGTGTAGCAGCTCCTACCTGCTTAGAACATGACATCAAGTGATGGAACTACAAAGTTATGTGGTAATAACAGTGAATCTCTGTCTGTGTGTCTGTCTAGATGTCTCCCTCTCTCTCTGTCTATGTTTGTCATTACAGCATAATTAATAAACTGGTGGCTACAAGTATCGAGACACATTTGCGAAAGGTCATGAGAAAAAAAACAATGTTAGCTGTAACATTTTACAATGAGCAACACAAAATTTGCTTAACTACTACGAAACGGATTGGGAACTAATCATTTACTAATAAATAATTAACACTCAGCCTATCTTTTTTAGAGAACTACTGTGTAAATACATGGGAAAAAAGAGGAACTAATGTGAATCTGTCAGGGAACTACCAGGTACATCATTGTATGGGTTGAATTTAAAATGTGTTAAAACAAACAAAACAAAAATCAACCCCAGATCAATACAAGCAGTGCTCTTTCTATTCTATTGATAGACTTTCTTTGAAAGGACATATTGAGTAATTAACAGTAAACTGCTGGCACATACTTTCCTAGAACCCTATTGTTCTGTAAGTCTTTCAACACGTCATGAAAGGTAGGTCACAAGCAGTCCTGTAAATCTCAAAATGTATATCATGCTTCTTTTCTGAACTTGAATTTCAATAGAGAGTGTCTTCAAACAATATGTTTCACCCTTGCAATGTAGCTTGTGGCTGCAAGTTTAGGTGTTGTTAATGTCATTTTGAACCCCAGGTCCAAGTCTTCATCACCCCTTAACAGGTTTTCTTTCGGTTTTACCCTGTAGCTCTATTCATCAATCTAAAAACTCTTAATTGCATTCCTTGGACCAGCTAATGGGAGATTGTGTCTTTAATTCGATGTACATCCTTACAAATGTACTGATACGCATTAAAACATGGGAAACTGAATGCAAATACCAATGCATACATTTTATGTGATTTTACTTTAAGGATAAGTTTATGTTTATTGGTCATACATACCTTTTAGGTTTCATTCCGCGTTTGCTCAGTCAGAAAAAAAAGAGCTCTATTACTTCTTGGCACTGGTGACAATATTTTTTTTTTTTTTGCAAGTTACTTTCCCAAAACATCAAAGTTTAGATTCTGTTAAATGAGTCTTTTCATTTTTACACCAAATTTGTTGCACTTAGTACTTTATTTTTGGTCTTCAGTAAGCTTAGTGGTGACAGCAGGGCCTCTTATTTCAATACATTCCAAGCACATCTAACCACATATTATGGTTTGTGTTTGCTAGATGGCTTTTATTAAAAATATTTAGCGCTTGTTTTAAATTAAAGAGATTTTAAACAACTAAAGACTGCCATGTGTTTTAAAATGGATCATTTTTCGCCATAATAAATTGTCAGGTTTGTTTTACTTCATGTTAATTTTCTGTTTTGAGTTTAAGTCAGGTTATGTCAAGTTTATAAAAGACATTTCAGGTACAGGGACATTCAAATTTCCTTACATGATGAACATATGAAATGTAAAAAAAAAACACTAAACTATACAATACGCTCAAATGCTACAAGAAAAAAAAAGTCTTTGTATGTTACTTTTACTGGTAGGGTACTATCACTGTAACAGGTCCTGCATGGAATCCCACAAAAAACAATAATTAAAAAAAATAAAAGATGTTTAATTTGAATGTGTAATTTAGTATTTTACCAAAAGATACTGTCATTGTGGTGACTACCAAGATATGCTGATTGTAGAATATTAATCTTGTCATTCTTTTAAGTGGTTACTGTGACGCCAAGTGCAGCTTTTTTTTTATCTTCAATCAGTTCTTACATGCGCATCTTCCTTTAAAGGTGAAATTACACCTCATTGTACCTTTGCAGGAGTTCCCCCTGTAAGCTTTCTTTGAAATCAAGTTCTAGACGGTTTTGAAACATCTAAAAACCGAGATGGCTAAAGGAAATATGACAGGAAGGGGTTTTGAGCACAGGAACCTGAAAGCTGTCTTCTGACTAAAGCCATGTGAATGCACATTTATAATTTCTTTAGATTTCAGTTTACACCTAAAACCGCAACAAAAGTCTCTTTTTGCATAACTGTCCAAGAAATCTAAATACATATGAGACAATGCATGGAGGTATATTGTGGTTTAAGCATTACTGACCTCATGGTTCAGCACAGCAGGTGTAACCTCCTGGTCAAATGAAAGAGATTTCTTTGAGCCGTTCCCAAGTGCCATTGAATCACTCTAAATATCTTGTTTCCTTAACCCGCATTGTAGTCTTCTTCAGAAGTCCTTGTTGCCAAAAAGTGCAAAAGGTATTAATAACAACTTTCAGTTTACAAACAGCAAAAAAGGTTGCTTTTTAGGTGTAGTGTAGCTCCTGCTCTGTTTGTAAGTCCAAAGGTTTCCGGTGCTCGTTTGAATTTGTACACTGATGTCAGGCAGAGTTGTCTCCGTGTATCCAAAAAGCTCACGAAGACATTTTGTGCTTGCACAATCCCAGGCGTGTTTATATATAATAACAGGACCAAGAGTCAGGTGCATCATAGTTACACTACACCTGGCAACGTGACGTCACCCCTACACAGGTAAGCCCGTTGGGAACAAACCCAGGGTCAAGGTTGCCACGACAGTTGATTTCAGCTCCAATGTTAAACATACATCAGAGTGAAACATACATACATACATACATACATACATACATACATACATACATACATACATACATACATACATACATCATACATACATACATACATACATACATACATACATACATACATACATACATACATACATACATACATACATACATACATACCTGCTTTCTTGTGGCCTTTAATGAAAGTGTGTATAGTTTGGGTAAGAAAGTCAAATTTATAAAAAAGTTCAACAATCAATCTTACTTAATGTTCACGTTAGTGTATTTTAAGAAGATCTGCCTTCAACCAAGTAGATGCTATGACAAACCTTTGTGAACCAAAATTTCAAGCATTCGTTAAACTAATATTGTAGTTATTTTAAACTCTGATTAATGAGAAGCCTATCAATAAAAATGGTCAATTATATACAGGACTGCTTTTACTTTAGGGCTGCACAATATAAGAAAATGTTGACAGCGATAATATTATTAAATAAGATTTTAAATCTCATATATACTGTACTTCTAATGTCCTCTAGTGTCCTACCTACTCTTTATGATCTTTAGCATTTTTGGCAATGCCATTTGTGTCAGGTGCTCACTTTCGCTCCAGTAAGATTCTGTTCTATTGGCTACATGGACTATATTGCACCAGCATGTGAATTACAACTTCAGAACTTGTCAGTATAGTAAAGAAAAGTATTTGCAGTTCAAGCAGTTTTTTGTGAGATAAATATGGGCCCCACTGATATTGCCATGACTATGTTTTTGTGAGAAAGTATACAATCCTAATTTGCTTTGTAATAATAAAACTGTCTTTAAGGGAAAAAGAGTCTACTAATGTATTACAAATTGATTAGTTAAAATATGTACTTTCAACAACAGTTTGCATAATAAATGAATTACAAGCTCTCTAGAGGCATCTTGGGTGAGAAAGGTTTTATATGGACTAGGGAGTGTATGTACACCCTTAAAACTGAAAAGAAATACTGTTTATAATTTAAAACGTCCTATATGATTTGTGCATAGCGTTTCACACATGTGCCTACTCAATCCTATGGACATGCAGTAAATCAATGGTTGACTTCCCTTGCTATGCTCATTAGGTTCATCCTGTTTGCTGGTGATGCAAGAGGAGGACGTTTTCTGGGCTGTGCTGACAAGCGCTTAACCATTCTCGTATCTGGAAGGATTTGCTGGGCTTTGATTCTCTTGTAGGCGGATGGCAGTTAGGTTGTTTCTCAAACTGAGCCCATACATTGGGTTACTTACAAGTTGTGGTATCCTGTTCTTGCTCTCTCAGGCATGGTGCCCCATGTGGCATCCATGCAAAATTTGCTCCGTATTTTTACATAAAAAAAAAAAAAGACTCAGGATCAAAAAATGGTTGACAAAATCTTTCAGTTATATTGTCACAGCCCCTTGAAACTAGGGAATAAAAAAGGGGCTAAATCTCCATATCTTTTACGCTGCCAATTTGATTTTTTTGCCATTGTAATAAGCTGTTTGCCATGCATGACAAAAACACCTATCCTTCCTTTCATGGCTTAGTTTTGGTCTTGCTAGTATGTAACTCTCATCACAAGGCTGGTGTGCAGCACTATCTAAGCACTATCTAAGCACCCTTAAATATGCCTAAATAGCCAATTATTTAGCAACATTGAAAAAAACTCAACCCAGCTTCGAACAAGAGCTGCACAAAGGCTGCCGGCACATAAGGTTTGCCAAGGCAGTGGGATGAAAAGGAGGAAATATAAAGTGAGTACCTTTTATGGTGTCATAATCCATGCCTTCCTCCTCAACTATCCTTCTAACTCCCAAATCCAGTGTTCCAAGCTCGAGTGTTAAACCTGGTTTACTGGGTTGTGTTTGCAATCTGTGTGTCCCCTCTTCATGTTTATCTGGTCATAATGGTAATATCATATGATTGTTTTAACTCCAATAAATCTGACAATATTTTAAGCAAAATGTTGAGTGCAACATTCTGCTTCAAATATTGTCAATGTGCTTGTCACAGCAGTGTCCTCATAACACTGTTTTTTCTAAGAAAATAAAATAAAATACTTGGGGCCACTTATTTAATTATTTACAGTCGTGGCGATGCTAGCAGTTGAAATGTGTGAGATTAAAATATTGTTGCTTGATTATGAATGAGGAAATGACAGAGGAAGGAGAGCAGATCTGCGTCAGATACCGGATCAACAAGTTCTGAGAAATTGTTAAGAGGAAACGGGGTTGGTTTTAGACAGGAGAAAAAAATAAGTAAATTCAAAGAAGAGACCCGGACCCTTGAATTCTATCTGAAACCATATTTAACATAAGGATTTGGTTAGGGCAGAGCTATAATGTGAAAATCATATTTTCTTACTTCATATAGCCCATTTTATTTAGGTATACACAGTCTTGGCCAGAATTTTTGAGAGTTACGAAAATATTTTTATAGAGTCTGTTGTCTCAGTTGTTACTATGGCAATTTGTATGTACTTCACTTAGTTAGATTAGAATGAAGAAATTAGATGGAAACATTTAACAAAAAGACGTACTGAAGCAGCAGACATTTTTAAAACAAAAAACAATTTTTGAAATAGTTGACTACTTAAAAAAAATATTGTTTTGTCCGTAGATATTAACTCTTATTAAAGTTGATTTTATACAAAAAGTTATTTAGCATTTTTTGTGAGGTCTACAATGATATGTGCTGTAGAGACAATGACGCTGTCTGAAGGACAGGAGACAATGCAGGAAGCGGCAACAAAGAAAATGTTTTTGTGATTTCTTGTTTGGAAGTGACAAGATGGAAAGATAGATTAGAAGATTAGAAATAAATAGAATAGCCAAACGACAAAGTAATCATTTATTGTGAGGACTGAAACTGATTTAATGGAAGCACTGATTATCAGGGTAATGCCGATCACCAGCTAGGAACTTCTGGTGTTAAAAATCAATGACAGTGTCTACCTCAAGACCCTTGATGAAGACAAAACTCACCAGAAAAGTCATTAACCTGTTCAGTCTGAGTAGCAGGAGTCGGTGCCTGACCTTTGGGTTCACAGAGTGCTTGGCAGACATCAATGCTGTAAAGCAGTTGATTCCAATGCTTGACGGCAGGCTCAGGTCCTCCAAAACCCATAGGACGTCTTACTGACAGACGTAGGTTGAAACAATGGTCAGGGAATACATCTTGAGTCAGAAGCATGTTGGCAGACAGGATCCGAACATCAGGTAAAAATCATTGGTTGGGGGTGGTATAGACAGCTTCCGGTAGACAGATCCATTGGCGAGGCAGAAGGTAGAAGTTATGGTGTGGAAATAGTTTTAATGTCTAGAAAACTGAAGCTGATACGGCAGAACAGGAGAATCCATTGGGCAGAAACATCATCGTTATAAGGTACTCAGACAAGGTAGGAGCACTAGACATTTACTTACCAACAGCTTTCAATAATTTGGTGCAGTCGGACAGCCAGGGTGTTGCTTGTAAAGCCAGGAACACATGGGGAAAAAAATCAGACTTTATAAGATGTTGGCAGAAAGAGATGAAGCTTATCTAATCAGAGCAGTAGAGTGGAGTAGAGTGTAAATAAATCAGGCTGAGAGGCTATATTTATTAAAGAAGGTGAGGCAATTTTGGGATAAAGCAAGAGAGTCCAGGTTAAGGTGATTTTGACATGTTGAACAGGGATAGAGGACAAATAATTTTAAACATGGGCCTGTCAGGCAAAAGACGAAGGCCTCAGAGAAATTCACTGATGTTGCAACAGGGGACATGGAGTCAGTTGGTGTAACAATATAGTAGGTTGACTGGATAAAGTGAAATAGAGGCAGATGAACCGCAGTGTAAGCCCTTGAAAGAAGCAGGTGAAAATGGGGAAGACTTCTGTTTTATATCTATATAAATGTTATGGTATTACAGTTTCACTCGTTGTTTATAATTACTAGGTGTTGGTTTTTTAGAATAGTAGGGGGGTTACAGTACTAAAGTATTAAAGTAAGTGGTGTTCCAACACATTCACATAATTAAATTGTTGATACAGCTATAAATTATATTTGTATACTTTTTCAGTGATGTTGTGCTGCTCTTTTGTTGTTTTTTTTGCAGGCAGTATTCATTCTAGTGGAAGATGCCCATTAAATACTGCAGTCAAGCCATTTCTTTGTGATAGCTCTCCCTTTCTGCATTTTGCTATTACATTTGTGTCTATGTTATACACCGATATATTCTATTATACTGTTGTCAAAACTGTGTGATTGCGGCTGTTTTTTTCCCTGCATTACACAGCTGTTGCTGCCATGTTGCTTAAGCGCTTCAGTTTTTTTTCCTGCATTTATTCATGAAATTTTTTTTCAGCCTGACATTAAATTATCTTTACGTTAGTTCTTTGATAAAAAGGTTCCTATAGAATCTGTATTCGCCCTTTAAGTCGTTTTTTAAGGATTTATATGAATTTGAAAATGCCAATATGTTACGCTCAAAAAATTACAATAAAACCAACAGTTACAATAAACCAGCATACAGCAAAACATTGATAAAATAACTACAGTACATAACCCGCACTGCTGTTGTCTCACCTAACACTTAATTGTAATTTAAAATTAAACTGATAATTACTTACCAAACACATTCACATAAATGTGTAAGTTTATACGTTGGATTTTAAACATGTAAAATGAGTATTAAATTTAGCTCAGCAAATGCTTATTTTACAAAAGGTAAAACACAAAATAAGGAAAAGATTAAGTCAAATTGGGATAATTTTGCAGGATTTGGCAAAGGAGGATATGTAATTTTTTCTGTACGTAGATTGTAGAACTAAGCAAACTGAGTTTATTTGGATCTATTGTAAATTTTCTGAAACATTTTGGTAAACTACTTCTCCTTTTGTAACTTAGCAGGTACTGTTCTACATAATGAAGAATAAGACAGGCAACACTGACAAACTAAACACTGCCAGGCCTCAAAATAGATATTTCAAAACAACCACATCCTGTCCTGTAACGCACAGACTAAGGCAAGTCCTGGTATTTTAAGTTTATTCACATCATATTTGCAGGGTTTCACATTGGTTAGATCTTCTGATTCACAGCCTAATTTTAGAAACCAGTTCCACACCATATGAGGACAAACAAGTTCAAGTATCACACCTGTGATACAAAATAAACACAATAGGGCTCTAGTCACTCCAACCTTCCCTTGTCGAGACTAAGGGTTAAAACAAGAGGTTAGACTGTCAAAATCTATTTGTCTGCCTTTGCTTATATCATTTTCTGCTTCTTAGACTGATAAGTAAGTCATTCCACCTATGTGGAATTACAATTGCTCACACATATGTTTCTGGCTATATAAGCACTTCACTGAGAGGCAAGTAGCATTAGATTATCAAAGCCATTGGTCGTACTTGTCTAAGTACATGAACACATTTATGCACCATGGTTTACCTGTTCACTGGTGGTGTCCAGAAAACGATGTGGGTTACATTGATAATTGGCAAATTTTGGGGGAAAACCGGCTCTTATCCGGAGAGACAGCATCCATCCCACTTTGGATGGAGCAGCTCTTCTTTCTAGAAGTACCGCCAAATTAATTAATTCCCCAAATTACTGACAAACAAGGGTCCAGACCAGGAAGCAGAGTCGTAGTTTAGAACTCCTCTCTGCGGGTTCTCTACAGTTACCTACCCAACATCCCATTGAGACGGTGTCTTGCCCACGGCCAAAACCAAATAGATTAAAGATCAATCTAAAAAGAGCAAATCCTGAAAATCTCATAAAAATAAAACAACTCAGATTAAACAAAAATGTACAACTATTGAGTGTGGCTTATTGAACATCAAATCTCTATCCTCAAAGTCCTTATTAGTTAATGATTGAATTCTTGATAATCAAATTGATTTTCTTTGTCTCACAGAAACCTGGCTGCGGCAAGAGGATTATGTAAGTATCAGCAAATCAAATCCCTCCAATTATTCAAATTTTTTAAATCAGATTTATTAAATAATTACAGGCCTACTACTGGTTATAGTTCTTTTGAACATTTAAGCCTTAGCCTTTCTCATCCAACCTCTAAAAGAATGAAACCACTTCTGTATGCTATTTCGTCATTATAGTGGAAGATTTTAACATTCACGTTGACACCAAAAATGACAGCCTAAATGTTGCCTTTACTGCCATTTGTCAATTGGCTTCACTCAAAAAATCCAGACACAGATCCACTGTCTTGGTCACACTTAAGACCTTTTGCTGACTTACGGCATTGAGTGTGAAAAAGTTACAGTACTGCCTCATAACGCTCTCCTTCCTGACCATTTTTTAATAATTTTTGAGTTGTTTTTTACTGAACACTCAAAATCTGTAAAAAAATGTCTTTATAGTAGTTGTCTCTTAGACAATGCGGTGACAACTTTTAAAGAATCCATTTCACATTTTATTTTTTCAGTATCTCAGAGAAACGTAGTGGAGGGCAGCAAATTAATTTCATGCCCTACACAAATTGATGCTGTTGTTCATAGTATTACGTCCTCATTACGTATTGCATTAGACAATATGGCCCCCATAAAAAGAGAAGTGATTACTCATAGGAGGTTGGCTCCCTAGTTTAATTCACAACTTCGTACCTTGAAGGGAAACGCTAGGAAACTGGAGAGAAATGGCAGTTTTCGCTTTTAGAGGAGTCCTATTTTTCCTGGTAAAACAGCGTGCTTCTATATAAAAGGATCCTGCGCCAAGTTAGATCTGCATATTTTACATTATTAATAGAGGAGAATAAGAACAATCCTAGGTTTCTTTTTAATACAGTTGCCAAACTTACAAGAAATGAAAACTCTGTTGTGCCATCCATTCCTCCAGCACTTAGGTGCAATGACTTGATGGATTCTTTATTGATAAAATTGAATCTATTAAAACTAATTTGCAGGTTGCTAATTGATGGCATCCTCCCAAACATAACTACTACCTCAGTAAGCAAGGAGGCACTGAATGTGGATCTGGAGCATGATCTATGTTTGAAGTGTTTTGTTCCAGTTGAGCCTTCTGAGCTTTCAAAAATATTTTCTTCATCTAAGCCTTCAACTTGTGTGTTGGATCTAATCCCAACCAAATTGTTTAAAGAAGTGTTTGCTATTATTATTACCCCCATTTTGGATATGATTAATCTGTCATTAGTGAAAGGCGATGTACCAGAGGCTCTTACGGTACCTTTAATAAAACCCTTAAGAAACCTTCTCTTGATCAGGAAGACTTAATAAAATGGACATTGATAACAATTAGGGGCCAGTAATAAAGGAGCCTGGATCCTATTAGAGTTAATTAATATTTGAATAATTATATAAGTTCATGTATTAAACTGAACATACAGTATTTGTTTATTGTAAAACTCTGTCTATTTACATTTTTTACAACTAAATTATTAAATTTAGATGATATGATTGTGCGTAGATATTTATTGGTTTAAGAAAAGCTTATACAACTTTCATTGTGCAGTGATCAGTGTGCTTACCTGTCTTTCAGACACGTCAGGCATCATGGAGTGCAGCCACATTTGTTTTGACTCATACAATTACGCTCTTCTTTTTCTCTTGAAAAAAATTGTGTTTTATCATGCTGGATCTGTTGATCTGTTGTATCTGTTGTATCTCATTTTAAATTTTTTAAAGTAAATTAAGGAAACTTCAAAGCAGATCCTGTCAATTTTTTATTCCTATTTTATTTATACATTTCTTTTTCTTTTGAAAGGTTATTATTCAGGGCGAGAGGCTTCTTCATCTTAGTTGTAAAACAGACTGCTACAGAAGATCTTTCCTGCCCACAGCTATCACCATCTATATTTAACACCTTAATTAAAGGATTTACTTAAAAAACATGTAATTTTCCTTTGGAATAAATTAAGTATGTTATACATGAGAAACAGAAATGTTGTTGGATATAAAAAAAGTAATGTTAAATGCTGCTTCAATTGGATTCATAAATCTTCTTGCAGCTTATCATGAAAAAATATGGTTTTCACTGACATTGGTTCATGATCAACAAATATGCACTGCATTCAATTAGACCAAAAGAAAGGAACATGATAATCGATATTATTGCTTGTGTAAAAGCTATGAAAATAGGGTATTGAAAATAATACAATACAGTCATTGTAACTAGAATACATTTTCTGAATTGTGTAATGATAAACTGATCATGAATATTTAAACCTGCCCAAACTTTGTCTGTATTAAAAGTCAGAAAGACTTCACATGGGGGAGGGGGGTGAGGAGGTAATAGTAAGCAGGTCATTTCAGAGAGCTTATTGTCCTCCTTTGTGCTTTATTCCCGACTTTCATTCTCCCCATCTATCACTGTAACTCCCAAAACCTGACTTGGAACCTCAGGACATCCAGGTTGCACACTGAGGATTTGCTTATAATCCAAACAAATCAGATTTTTGCCCACCTGCTACTACTGCCTCCAAACAATGACATGACTGGAAATCTAATTTAGTCTTATATCCTTCCTTGTCCTCTACCTCTTTTTCTTTCACTTGGGGTGTCTCTTCATCATGTCCATCAGTCATACTGAGGCTGTCTGCTTCCATGCTTTCCTGACTGAGTTCTTCACAACTGCACATGCCTGATTCTACACTATGGAGCCTGAGCAGTTCAGCCTGTTGATTTTCCACCTTTTTAGAGTCTGAAATCACCACTGGTTCATCTCTATTACGCCCCATAAAAAGTAACTTGAACATTCCCTGATCTTTTTTCGCCAAATCAATACACTCTTTAGTAGTCTTCTCTTTATTGTGGTGCAGAACAGGCTTGAGAGGGGCATCAACTAAACAAGCTTGCAATTTTACAGTGGAGACAGAAGCTGAAGTATTAAGCTCAGAGTAACTGGGGTTGGAGAGGCTTGAGCAGCTTGAGTCGTATTTGTCGCTTTCTGGCATCAGTTTTACATCTGGTCTGCAAACATTCATTGCATCCATTGTGGAGGTCACTTCATAAGAAATAACATTTACTACCAAATGACCAAAATGGTAAATTTTGGCATAGAGTCAAGTCTTCTACTGTCTTTAACTCTCAGTTGAGGTTGAAGTGCGGTTCTAGTTTTCATTACACTTTGCTTTTGTCTGACATAAGGATATCCTTTTTATATATTTAATGAGTTCCCTATATGCTTTGCTGTAAACTGCAAACGAAATGTGATTTCATTCAGCTTTGCCATTCATCCATAAAAAAATAGAAGGTATACATATATTCACCCACTTGAAAAAATTCTGATTTTCCAGGATCTGGTAAGGGTCCACTTTTAAAGTTCTTTACCACATAGGTGCTGAAACAATAAAAGATGTGTTCATGAACAAAATCCAAAATTTCCTCCAGTACAATATGCAAAAGCTCAGGTTGACATATTAAAACTACATCTAGTTAAACGACATAACAGAACACCTGCAGCCCACTCTGGAAAACACATGTCAGAGAAAGTCTCATTAGGTAGAGTCCTGCTTACAATGTTTCTACTAAGATACTAAATAATTGTTTTACTAGCAAATTTTCAACCATTTTTTCCACAACTCAAACAAAGATGATCTGCAATATTTTACCTGAGTTTGGTTGTGACACCCATATTTCTGTGGGGCTCCAGTAACTCCAGGGTCCCTGTAGACCATCATCAATCACCTGTACACGAGCATGTGCTTCATATGTCTCATCTTTTATGAGCAAACTGGGATCCAACTGTGCCGCACATTCACCTTCTTACTCAATGTCAGTATGCTTCTTAACAAAAAATTGTAATTGATGGCCAGTTTCTATGTCACTCTGCCGTCTTGCCTTATATTAAAATACTAACTTACATTCCATGACATTCCATCCGTTTGTTTTTAAAGTAGCTGAGATTGTAACTTATCAATTTTTCTGTGTTTTGTGACTTGGGTTAACCAGGTCACAGTCATCTGGCTTACTTAAGTTGTCTGGTTGCCTTAACTGCAAAATCCAACATCCACTTGTTAATTGAGAGATGGACACTGATAGGTTACATGTTAACAAAATCATTCACACCACACAGAGCTTTTTCAGATTGGTCTCTTTATAAAGACAAACTCCTACTGATCTTATTGGGATTTTGGATGATAGACAGGGCTGATGACATGAGATGAGATTCTTCCAACCAAGTTGTACAATGTGTATAATAACAAGAAAAGGCATTCTATACTATTCATGTTATTTAAGAGATGCAATCAAAAGCTCACTCGACTGCAAAATTTGTGGTAGTGGGTGACTGCATTTGCGCTCTCCCCTGACCAGACATCCAATCCGAAGGCCATGGGTTCAAATCCAGCCCAGGGCAAAATACACTAAAGCATCATGGTGGGTCCTTAGGTAAGACACCTTTTTGCAACCCCTACCTGGCGCCTGCAAAAAATGGCTCGGTGTGGTAACACCAAAAATAATTTCCTACGGGATCAATAAAGTATACATTATTATTATAAATCAGGAGGTCCAACATAGCCTTGACAAAGTGAAACAAAATTATGAGCTTCTACAACGTAATTTTTGAAATACTTCTGATATTGTGCAGAAACTAGATGGTTGTAAATGACAAATGAGATATATGATCTTGTGTGCAAGCGTTTAGAAAGCGGCATTATGAAAGAGAAAATTAATCAAGAAGTTGAAAAGGAAAGGTTGCAAGCTGCCTTATGGATTATCAATTTACTTTTGGAGAAACCTCTACTGAAAGTTCTTTAGGCACTTTCTTGAATGTTTCATCCTGGACATTGGCTCTTACACTCACTAGTCTTCTGACTCTTTCCTTGCAGCTCATGCACACTCTCACGGTGCTGGATTATGGGTGAAACCCTCCATGCATGGTTAGTACCTTCCGAATCTTAACATCCGTGGTCTTTATCTCCTTGGGCCAGCTTATTACAGTATAGCCACGGGGTATCTATTTGCAGGTAAGGCGTGGCAGTTTATTGCACAGAATTTGTTCTTTGCATGTAGCTGGTTTTTGCAGGACCTGCCTTACTCATTGTAGGTATTTGGCTGTGGCTCCATGAGACCTTATTGAGGTTGTCATTTGCTTGTGGTATTCCCAGGTACTTGTAAATGTCTTCAATGTCTGGTTGTGTGGATCAATGGCTCTGTCCCTTCTTGAAGTTGGCTTCATTGTTTTTGTATTTTTGCTCTTCAACAGTTTCAACATGATCTCAAACATTACACTTTTAATTTAAAAATCAACAATCATTTCCTAATTTTATTCCAGGTAAAATTATAATGTTCACACCATGCAACAAAGTGGTCCACAAGCTCCTTAAACTCTTCCCTGTTACATCCAATGAGTGCAGAGTTATCTGAGTATTTTTAGAGATGACAAGAATTGTATGGATTACTAAGGTGTGCAAAGTTAAACGAAATACTGAGAGTACACTCCCCTGGGACGGTCTTGTGCTGCTGATGATCTAAGTAGACCCATATACCTTCAGTCTCAGTCTGTTTGTCAGCAAGTCATTGACCCGAGGTTTGTTTCCAAAGCAAATCATGCTGAATTGTCTAAAATATCAAGAACCTGATCCTCATAGTGATGTCTTGTTAAACCATATGTATGATTGTATATTTAACTGCAACACCAAATAGATGATTGCCTACTCAGGTGAGCCAACAGGAATCTCTGCAAGAGCTTCATGATGTTAAATGTCAAGACAACAGACTGTGATTGATCTGCGGCATCATTTTAATCCTAATCTCCTCCTTCTTCACGCCCCCTGAGCTGCGTGGCTGACCTTTGCCGGAGCCCACCGGATCAAGAAGAATCATGAATCAAGAATCTGTTTATTTATACAGTGGCAATTTTCAACAGATGTAATTTCAAGGCCCTTTACAAGAAATTAAAATCATTTATACATAATTGCAAATTATTTTGAAAAAGTTTCATATCTAATGAACCCCAGCAGATTGCATTGAGTCATTGACTGGCAGCATTCACTCCTCTGTATTCAGCAGACCGAAACAATGGCTTGCGTTTTCATTGACTTTACAGAAATCCCTAATACTGAGCATACATATAGGGGCAGTGGAAAGGAAAAACTCCGCTTTAACAGGAAGAAACCTCCAGCAGAACCCTGCTCGGTAAAAGCAGTCGTCTGTCACGACCGACTGGGAGTTTGAAGAGACAGAAAACTAAAATGAAACCAGAGGATACTGAAAAAAAGAGTTTATAGCAGCAGTTGTAGAGCGTCGCTAGCAACATCTCAGCCCTTATTCTCCTCCAACAAGCTTTTTCTGCTAAGAGAAGCCCAGGCCAAGTTTGGCTACTATTAGGCTGTCTTCTCTACCTCTTCCTAACTATAAACTTCATCAAACAGGAAGGTTTGATGCCTAGATTTGAAACTTTACAGGGTGTCTGCGTCGCGTACTAAAGCTAGAAGCTGGTTCCACAGGAGAGGAGCCTGATAACTAAAAGATCTGCCTCCCATTCTGCTTTAAGAGATTCGAGGAACCACCAGTAAACCTGCAGTTCTTTTTAAATTTCCATTTATCTGATCCTGCATTTGCATTTAGCTTATGACTTTCTTAGTGAGAGTATGATTTTTTAAATATATTTCATCTTGCACAAATTGCATGCATGTAAGACCAAACAAGCAAGAAAAAAGAAGCTGAAAAGTTTTCATATACATTTTATTGAGAATTCAATCAACTATAACTCCTAGAGATGCATTTACACGTAAAAAAATTGAAATGACAGGAAAATATATTCTTAAATCATTTAAAGTCTTAGTTACTGATGTATAACTTGTACAATGACTAATAAGCTATGAAATACACTTAAACCAAAACACAATAGCTGGCATGCTGAAATGTAGGTTTTTTTATGTTAACAAGTAAAAATTATAAATAAAAGAAAGTCTCCATATTTACTAATAGACATCTTTTTTTTTGAATTGGACAGGTATATATTTTTTCAATAGTAAATAAATACATTTAAGTATTATAAAATATTTCAGCTTCAAATATTTCTTTTGTTTAGTACAGAATCATTCAACTTTCAGTGATAGAAAAAAATCTGGAGCAGTATTTACATTTAAATAAGGACCTTTTTCATTATGAGAAAAAAGAGAAACTTTCATGTTTTAACATGACAAGACTTATATCAAGAAACTAAACGTTTTCGTTAAAACTCTGAGTCTTTAATAATGTCAATACCATTTAATGAAGCTGCCAAACCCATGGAAACTGGGACATTATGGAACTTAAGCTGTTAAATACTGCTTAAATTAACGCAAGTATATGATTTAAAAAAAACATTTCTTGCAAGACATTCTCAAAAGATAGTTTTATATACATTAGCTCATATACAACAGGAATGCACTAGATTCACTCTAACTGAAATAAAGGAAGATTAAAATCTGGTAATGTCAGCAAACAGCTTGTATTAAAAAAGTTTTGATACATCAATATACAGTGAATGTAAGTTGAATACACTTTTCAGAATTTTGTAATGGTAAGCCCACCATAAAGATTCAAACAGCATGGAAGATCAGGAAAAACTACAGAAGATCATGGCCATTGATACTGTAAAGCATTTTCATTAAATAAAAATAATTCACATAATATAATGTTTGTTTTGCATTTTCCAGCTTTAAACATTTCAGATGTTTACATTTGCAAGACAAAAATGAAGGGAATTTAATTTTCTGTTATTTCCTTCCTTCTCCTCCACCTCTTTTTGCTTCATGTGAGGTTTCTCTTTATTATGTCCAACAGTCATAATGAAGCTGTCTGTTTCCATGCTTTCCTGACTGACTTCTTCACAACTGCACATGCCTGAATCTACACTTTGGAGCCTGAGCAGTTCAGCCTGTTGTTTTTCCACATTTTTATAGTCTGAAATCACCACTGGTTCATCTCTATTACGCCCCATAAAAAGTAACTTGACCATTTCATGATCTTTTTTAGCCAAATCACTATCCTGTTCACTATTTTCTTCTTCACCCTGGTGCTGAACAGGCTTGAAAGGGGCATTAACTGAACAAGCTTGCAGTTCAACACTAGACACAGCAGGATAAATGTGGAGACCTGAGTAACTGGGATTGGAGAAACTAGAGCAGCCTGAGTCATATTCATCGCTTTCTGGCATCAGATTTATATCTGGTCTGCAGAAATCCATGACATCAACTCTGGAAGTCACTTCATAAGAGATAACATCCAGCATGCATTTATCAGTGAAGTTTGAAATTAGCCACGTCTGTGGAAGAAACAAACAACAAGGTCTGTAGGAAGTCGGAAGGAAGGACTAGAATATCATCACAAGTTTTTTTTTTAAACAAGCATATCCTTATGACCTGTTAGGACCCGCCACAATGATGGTAAATGAAAAATGTTTATTGGTGAAAGACAAGTATTTTATAGTGTTTTATCTACAGTAGTTAGAGGACTCAAAAGCACTTTACACACCTATGAGTCTATCACACTCAGAGACATTGTAGCTGTAGCTGATCTTGGCCCACTTACCGTTATGGGCTTTGGTGACCTATTCTAGTTATGGAGGGTTTAGACCATAACATTTTAATTCTGCTATTAAATCCCACCTTTTAAATATTTAATATCAAAAGTCTGTGAGCCAGCACCTGGAAAATAAAAACCAAATTAAGATGACAAATGATCTCCAATTTTTGGAATACTTACAGAAAAATTTGTATTTTAGAGATCTTAACAGTTTACCTATTAATTACACCTATCTCGGTTAAATAAAGTAAAACTTAATAGCATTTTGTAGAAAACTTTGAATTTAGCTTTTTTATTTGCACTCTAATTCAACTGTAAATCTTCTTGGCTCTTCTGAGGTCTTTGAAATTGCTTAACATCAAACTTATTGTTTGCTGATGTTAAATTCTAATGGCAATTTATTTTTATAAAAAATAATCATAGCTTGGATATTGTGTATTGCTTTTTTTAGTGCTGCATTTGCTTGACTGATGACACTGATCTAAAAGACTCTTGTCTAACAGTTTTCAAAACATTTTTTATAGAAACTATTCAAAGCTATTAAGACAGACAACCTTTAAAAAAAGCCCACAAATTTACCTGGGAGGTAGACTTTTCAGGGTTTGACTCAAAAGAAACTTGTTCACCTTTAGAGTTCAGAGTGAACCAGTCCTGCAGGAAAAAGAAGACGCTGAGTTAGCAAGAAAAAACAGCAGAAGATGCAAATATAAAAAATATATTTACTGTGTTACTTATGCATTCATTAAGGTTTTTATTTTATTTCTTAAATTGCTCACATCTTGTCAAAAGGAGTGCATAATTGTAAAGTGAAAAGTAAGTTATAAATCTCATATATATATATATGGTGGCAAAAAAATACTCATCAAGTTTTCCATGTAAGCCAAAAAGTTTCGTTTTTGCTATTCTCTGACCCGAGCATCTCCGGTTACCTATTTAGTGTGCCTTGTAGATGCTATTTCCTAAAATGCAAATGGGACTTGATTTTTAAAGCTGTTGTTTGGTCAGTCCATAAAAGAAATTTGATTTGTGCTCAATAAAAAATTGTCAAGATTCTTTTATGAAGAGTGACAAATGTCTGCAGTTCCTCCTGGGTCACCATCTGCCTCACAGCCGACTTCCTAATTAATGTTTGTTTTTTTCACCAGACCATCAGTTTTGATAGAAAAAGAGTTTAAGTAATTTGAAATTATTTTAGCTCTCTTTTTGACCATTCCTCCATAAATAAAAGAAATTAAAATTGTATTTTCCCACCTGAAAGATTTGTGATTTTGCAGGGTCTGGTAAGGGTCCACTTTTAAAGTTCTTCACCACGTAGATCCTGAAACAGTAAAAACTTGATTGTGAACCAAATCCAAATTTGGCCCCAGTCCAATAATCAAAATTTCAGGTTAACCCATTAAAACTACATCTAGGGAAATCATTTTTAAAAAGTTTACATATAGTTTTCTCACAGTTGTTTTTTGCTCAGAAGGATTAATATGCCAGTAAGCAAAAGACCGGATATCAACAGAGTTAAAACACCTTTGGGAATGACGCCTTTATCCAACTCTGAAAAAACACAGATCGAAGATCACGTTAGTTTAGAGTCCTGCTTACAATGTTAGTACTACTGTAAAGATTTTTAATTAGGTGTGTTGTGTTTGGGATTTTTAAACCTTTTTTTTGCACAACTCAAACAAAGTTGATCTGAAATATTCCTTGCTTGACTATGGGAAAATCTTAACTCTTAACTTGGACAATTAACATTCAAATATGGGTTTAACTAAACCTTTAAGTTATCTTTAACTTTGAAAATATTTTTACCTGAGGTTGGTTTCGGTTTTCCCACTTGTGACACCCATATTAATGTGGGACTCCAGTCACTCCACAGTCCCTGTAGAGAAGTGTCAAGAACACGTACACGAGATCGTGCTTCATATGTCTCATCTTTTATCAGCAAAGTGGGATCCAACTGAGCCTCACATTCATATTTACAATCAATTTCCTTAGTACTGACAGAGGCATCCTGACAAAGAAAAAAAAAAAAGATCATTCGAGATCTGTTAAAATTTAAGGCCACTCACACAGTCAGCCCTTATATTGCAGTTTTGACTTACATTCCATGACTTATCCTTCGGTTTCCACTGAAGCTGATATCGGAAATGATCAATTCTTCTGTGTTTTGTGACTTGGCTAAACCAGGTCACAGTTTTTTGGTTTACTTTAGTCGTCTGGTTTATTGTAGATTGTCCTGGTGGATTCACCTTAACTTCAAAATCCAACATCAAGTTGTTAATTGTTAGATGGATGCCAGCTAACACACCAAGAAGTTAAATGCTGCCTGTCAAAGTTATTTGCTCTACATATATATATATATATATATATATACATAAAGGCATGTCTTAAAAACATACAAACTTCTTTTGAACACTGAAAAAACAAAAGATGTTATCTTTGGACAAGCTAAAGAATAAAAACTGCGTAGTCAATCCCTTAAACTCAAGGGCATTAAATATGTCTCTGGTAATAACTTAAAGAAACTTGGTGTTATTTAGAGCAGGATATTTGTCATTTGAATCCCAAATCAAACAGGTCTCTAAGATTTCCTTTTATAACCTTTGGAATATGTTCAGAAATAGAAAAATTCTCTCTAAGACTGATACTGAGACACTAGTCCAAGCATTTGTTACTTCAAGGCTAGATTACTTTAATTCTCAACTAGCATTATGTTCACAAAATGTCTCCAGTCAATCCAAAATGCTGCAGCAAGAGTTCTGAAGAAACTGATGAAAAATAAACATAATAAGTTCCCTATTTTAGCTTTTCTTCACTAGCCCCCTGTCAAATCCAGAATAAATTTTAAGATTTCTCCTTATGATAAATAAAGCCCTCACTAATCAAACTCAATAATACATTAGAGATCAGTTTATTCCATATTAAAATATGTGTTCATGTTATACCCCAATCTTTGAAAGATAGGTGGATTAGTATGACAATTTATTAGGGCGAAATTTCCACCAAACTACTCTTAACTCCAATTTAGTCTGCAAGTAGCAGTTTGTGGTCATTTAAAAAAAAATAGAAATCCAGACTGGAAACATTTCTGACTTATGACATAATAAGTCATCATAGGTCAAACATGTTCCTATTATATATATATATATATATATATATATATATATATATATATATATATATATATATATATAT
>JAVLVB010000467.1:671940-695651 GCA_032876305.1 Orestias chungarensis
TGTGTGTGTGTGTGTGTGTGTGTGTGTGTGTGTGTGTGTGTGTGTGTGTGTGTGTGTGTGTGTGTGTGTGTGTGTGTGTGTAGGAATGTTTCCCCTATGGGATTCTGTGCATGCCCATAAGCACAGGGTGCAGGTTTTACCTGATGCCATGCAGTGTGTGTGAACCACAATCAAATTAATTAAACCGGATTTTTTGCAGCTTTTGCATTAGACCCACAGACAAATTCAAAGTGTGTCACAAACAGGTTAAAAATAAATGCATGAGTGGGTTTCACGTAGGACTTGTGGTCTGTGCTTCAAAAAATACCCATAGTGCCTTGCAGCATCTCTCTACAGCTTTCTTCAACAGTTTGAACAATTTTGTATTTTCCTGTTACCACTGTCAATGCATGATGTTTGTCTAAGCTCTATAGCTGCACAGCAGCAGATACAAATCAGACAAATATAGGACTTTTTCGACTGCCAGATGCTGTGGTTGGAAGCAGTGTTGCCTAGTAGCAAGAATCTCTTGGATTTGAATCCTAGCTTTAGAAACTTTAGGTTTAGAGTTTGTGTGCTTTCTTCCTTGTGTGTGCATTTGTGGGTTCTCTCTGTTCAGACTGTGAGGTTAATTATACTCTCTTAAATAACTTAAAGTACATTATTGTTTTGCCTTTGTGTCTATATGTTAACACCTGATTGAAAACTGATCTTTCCAGACTTTACACTATTCTTGCCAAATGACTGATAGGAATACAGAATACATTTTGCTTAGAAGAAAGCTTGTACCGTTAGAATACTTCAGATAAAATAAAAGCTCTCTTAAAAAGTCTAGTTGCATCGTTCTCTTCTTTCGGATGGCTTCACTGTTTATTTATGGTTTCATTGTATTTTTGCGCTTCTACCAATTCTGCATGTTCTCTCCTGGTGGAAAAACATAACCTATTTTATACTAAAAACAAGAATCCTCTGCTATATTTTATTCCAGGTAAGATGATAATGTGACACCATGCCACATAGTGGTCAACAAGCTCCTTATACTCACCTTTTTTGACTCTGACTTGTATTGGATGTCTGAGGTGTACAGAGTTAAAAGAAATAGTGAGAGTACACTACCCTATGGTGCTCGTGTGGTTCTGATCACCTCGATAGACTGATATACCTTCAGTCTCACAAACTGTGGTCTGTTTGTCAGTAAGTCATTGATCCAAGAGAATTTTGAAGCCACCATTTCATCTTCTGGGTCTTCTCTGGGTCTTCTCTTCTTTTTGACAAATCTAGTAATGCTGAATTGTATAATATTCTCTAGAGAAAAGCTAAGAACCTGATCCTCACAGTGATGTCTTAACACACATGCATGATTGTGTCTCCAACTCCAACATCACATATATGCATGCTGTTTTTATGTGGGTTGATGCATCTGACTGTTAAACCTGCTGTTTATTAAGGGAAGATGCTGCATTCCTATATGCTGCATGAGCATGGGGCTGCCTAGCGTTGAATCTCATTATACCACACTGTATTTTATGACGTTGTGTCAGACAACCTCTGACCTTCTCACCCACTCCTCCTTTGGCTATTGTCGCTCCCCTGGTGTTGTTTTTATTAGTTGACTGCAAGGCCTGGTATGTGCCTACACGCTCTTTTTGGTGTGATTTTATCCTTCCCATTTGTACAATTCATCAATTAGTTATCCCCGTAGTGCTTTGTTTTCTGTATTACTCATTATTGGGCTATTCCTTTTTATTCTTTGTTTAATCATAATCCATTACTAGTAGCTTGGTTAGATCTTTAATAATTCATTGCTAGTTAGTGCAACAGTTTGTAGACTGAATATTTGGACTGTGAGGTTAATTAGTTTTGATAAATAAATGTGTATAATTTTAAAGTAATGCTAAAGAAGTTTTGGTCGATTTTGGCGGCCAGTGTGGACAAAATGCCGTAAAGCAGTCAGCATGTTTGTAGTTGTTTTGAGTTCCTGCCACCCTCCTCAAAGTTGGTTAAAGTGATACGAGCTGTAAGTTGACGTATAATCACAAAAGTTATGAAAATATTTTGTGAAGGTTCAAAAGTTACTTATTGTTGCTTTAAAGAGCACAGTTGGTGTTTCTTGTGATATATGTGTCAGTTTTTCCCACTTATTTTATTAACATATGGTTTTATCAACAGAGACTGAACATGTTCGGTTGAATATTTCCTGGTTTTCAAGTGATTTCCCATTTAATCATTATAATGTATAGTATATTTATAATTATATGAATGCTTGTAAAAAATATACGTATTAATTAATCTATATTGCCAAACACCGGAATGAATAAACCTTTACATTTATGTATCTCTTTTACAATGACTAATCAGCTATGAAATACACAAAAACCAAAACACAAGAGCTGACATTCGGAAATGTACATTTTATGTTTCACATTAAAAATTATAAATAAAAGAAAGTGTCCATGTTTACAAATAGACATAATTTTTTACACTAGAGAGAGCTACACTTTTTTATAGTAAATAAATGTTTACGAATTATAAAATATTTCAGCTTCTAATATTTATCAGGATTAGTGCAGAATAAAAATAAGAGCCTTTTCTGTTTTAACTTGACAACTTCCATATCGAGAAGTTTCGAGAAACCTAAACTTGTCCTTAAAACACTTTGAGTCTTTTAATAACATAAAAATATGCTTTAATGACAAATTACTTAGGAAATGAATTTGAGAGTCTCCCTTGACTCTTATCTTCTCACACTGTTTCTCCCTGCTAGGTGGGTCAGTTTTACTGTTAAGATCTTTCTCGTTAAAATGACATGTTTCGTTTTAGTGACATAAATCTTGTTGTAATGAGAAACTCTCTGGGTGTAACATGTTTCGTATCTCGTTATAACAACATACTGCTCCTAAATATATTTAAAATTCAATGCTCCTCTAGATTAATGGGTGTCCTTATTAGATCAAACTTAGTGTTGGGGCCCCTCCTCTTTGCGATGTGCATTACTTTGCTGTGTTCAATCATTCATTCACATAGGTTATCCTACTACTGCTATGCAGATGATACCCAGTTAGTCCTTTCCTCCAGACGACTTCTCAGTATCAACGTGAATCTCGGCCTCTCCTTCAGACATATTTGCATGAATGAAAGATCATCATCTCCAATTGAACCACTCCAAAACTAAACTGGTTGTCATCTCAGCCAAGTAAACTATTGACAAATGTATCAGTATCCGGTTGGACTCCCTATCTGTGGCGCCCACCAAGGTTGTAAGAAACCTGGGCTTCATGTCTGATGATAAGCTGACGATCATGTATCATGTTGCCTCTTTCGCTCGATTGTGACGCTAATCTCTTTTTAAGAACAGGAAGATTTGCCCATATCTAACTCAACATGTGACACCGCTACTAGTACAAACCTTTGTAATCTTCCGTCTTGACTACTGCAATTCCCTCCTAACCGCTGCAGATAATCCAGAATGCTGCCGCTTAGTTTTCAACCAGCAAAAGCGAGCATATGTTACACCCCTGTTCACAAAACTGCGTTGGTTCCACTTAGCTGCTTATGTCTATTTCAAATCACTAATGCTGGCATACATTCCCCAGCAAAGGTCAATCTGGGGTCTTTTCATTTCTGACTCCACGCTGGTGAAACAATCTTACAGGAACTATCAGATTCTCTTTCCACCTTCAAGAAATCCTTGAAGACTCCAGCTTTTCCGAGACTATCTCTTGCCCTGATTACTTTAAATGCACTTATTACTCATGCTAGCCTATTGCATTAAATGTATGGTACTTGTGTAATCTGTGTTTTCATTGAATGTTGCAGGTAATGTTAAATGCTCCTCCATGATACTGCAGATAACTTATAATTAGTAAATTGTGTTGTACTTCAATGTTTAACCCCCTTTCGTAAGTCGCTTTGGATAAAAGCGTCCACTAAATGCATAAATGTAAATGTAAAAAAATCTTCAGGCATGTACTATTCCTTTTTATCAAAAAGATCTCAGCAACTAAAATAAAATTCGGTTTTCTCTGATTTTAAGTTAGGTAGCAC
This sequence comes from Orestias chungarensis, assembly GCA_032876305.1. Classification (NCBI taxonomy): domain Eukaryota; kingdom Metazoa; phylum Chordata; class Actinopteri; order Cyprinodontiformes; family Cyprinodontidae; genus Orestias; species Orestias chungarensis. The sequence goes on from JAVLVB010000467.1 coordinate 675,964, forward strand.
AGGAGCCCCCCAAGGTTGTGTCAGTTCGCCTTACCTTTTTATTCTGTACACAAATGAATGTGTTACTTCTCAACCCAATCAGTATATAATAAAATTTTCAAATGATACTGTTATTCTGAGTGTCCTAACAGACAACCATCAGCAGCCATAAGGCTGATGTAGAGGAGTTTGTATTATGGTGCGACTCTCATAAACTACAGATAAACACTTCAAAAACTGTATAATTATTTCTGGATCGTAAATCAATAAGTGATCGGAGTCCCATAGCTATACATGGCTGTTTCATCAAACAGGTCACATCTTTTAAATACTTAGGTTTGTACATAGATGCTGATCTATGTACACACATTTGTCACATGTGACAAATGTGTGTGCAAAGGTTCACCAGCGTCTCCATTTTCTTGGATGACTTCGATTGTGTGGTGTTTCTAAAATGATAATGTTGATCTTTTATAGGGCAACCATCGAGTCTCTTCTGAGAAACAGCATTACTGGATGGTTTTGAAATCTTCCTGTTAAATTAAAAACCTAAATCCATTGTCTGGTCAGGATGGCAAGAAAGATCATTAACACTCCGGATCTATCCTCTCCACAGCCCCTGTTTGATCAAGCTACCATCATGCAAGCTCAGAACATCTTATCAGATGGGTCACATGGGCTTGCATCAGAATATGTTCTTATGAACTCTGGGAGAAGGTTCAGGATTCCCCTGTGCAGATATAACCGCTTGAAACATTCATTTTTACCACTCTCCATTAACCTGATTAATGGCAGACCTCCAGGGCCTGGATAGTGTAACATGAGAACCAGACGATGATCAAGAGTAGCATGTAAAGGATGTAGTGTATGTGAATGGAAATGGTTGTGGGGATGTACTGGTGATCTGACACTTTGCTTTTTAATTTGTCTTTTTGTATGTATTTATTCATGGTCACTGTCCTTTGGAGGGGCCTTTTAGTGTTGTTGCATTGCAGTTGTGCCTCTGATTCCAAGACGAATTTCTCCTATGGGAGACTAATAAAATTATCTTATATTATCTTATGTTTAACAATTTTTTCATGTCAATACATTTTAATGAAGCTGCCAAACCCATGGAAACTGGGACATTGTTAGATATGGAACTGTTCTTGCAGGACATTCTCAAAAAATATTTCAGTTTTGCTTAAATTAGATCATATACAAAAGGAATGCACTACATTTACTCTAACTGAAAGAAAGGGACATTATAATCTGGTACAGTTTGTATAAAAATTATATAAATACGCTTTTTGATACAACACAATACATTTATTGTAAGTTGAATACACTTGTCTGAATTTTGGCAAGCTCGCCTCAAAGATTCAAACAGCACGAACTTCTCTATTGAAGATCAAAACAAAAAAAAACAGATGATACTGGCCATCAATACTGTAAAGTATTTTCATTAAATAAAATAATTCACATTAATACAACACTTGTTTTATGCATACAACAATGCATTATTCAGGCTTAAACATCTCAGCTGTCTAAATTTGCAAGACATAAATAAAGGGATTTTTTTATATACAATTTGCAGTAGGTTAATCCCGGCAACAGGTTATGCTATATATTTCATATAGACTGTTAAACAGATTAGAATAAAGACGTCAAGTTAAATGGAGAAAATACATTCATTAAAACGCCACATTCCATTCTTAAAAATATTTTTAAATGGCTTTAATATAACGGCTACTGTCCATAATCTACTCTTTCTGCCTTACCGGCATGTAGCCATCACAACAGGATTGCCTCGGCACACTACCTGAAAGAGCAATCTGCTTGAGGATGTCATTACCATAGAGAGGTGAACTCACTGTGGACTCACACATGTTTAAAGACTGCTGTGGAATGCTGCTGTGGTACAGAGGATGAGGAGGTAATAGTAAGCAGGTCATTTCAGAGAGCTTATTGTCCTCCTTTGTGCTTTCTTCTTGACTTTCATTCTCCCCATCTATCACTCTAACTCCCAAATCCTGGCTTGGAAGCTCAGGACTTCCAGGTTGCACCGTGGGGATTTGCTTATAATCTAAGCAAATCTGATTTTTGCCCAAAATGCTACTACTGCCTCCAAACAATGACTGAAAATCTAGTTTAGTCTTATTTTCCTCCCTGTCCTCCACTTCTTTAGCTTTCGTGTGGGGTGTCACCTCATCATGCCCCTCAGTCATATTGATGCTTTCTGCTTCCATGCTTTCCTGACTGACTTCTTCACAACTGCACATGCCTGAGTCGACACTGCGGAGCCTGAACCGCTCAGACTGTTGATTTTCCACCTTTTCATAGTCGGAAATCACCACTGGCTCCTTTTTATTAACCCCCATAAAAAGTAACTTGACCAATTCCTGATCTTTTTTCACCGCATCCCCATCCTGTTCAGTACTCTCTTCTTCACCCTGGAGATGAAAAGGGTTGCAAGGCACATCAACTGAACAAGCTTGCAGTTTAACACTGGAGACACAAATTGAAGTACAAATCTCAGAGTAACTGGGATTGGAGAAGCTTGAGCCGCTTGAGTCGTTTTCGTCCTTTTCTGGCATCAGTTTTACATCCGGTCTGAAGAAATCAAAATCGTCCACTTTACTGGTCACTTCATTAGAGTCGATATCTACTGAGTTCAAGAAAGATTGAACGCTTTTGCCAGTGAAGTGTGAGCTTAGCCAAGTCTGTGGAAGAAACAAATAACAAAGTCAGTGTGAACTGATGGAACAGAACCAAGATGCACCTGTTTTATGTGGGTATAAATGTCTCCTAGTTATAGAAGGGAATTTTAACAAACTAGAATACAATAAAAATTTAGTTTTAAAAAACACAAAAACATTCTTTATGACCTGCTAAGAGCTTGATAGGACCAAAAGAATCATGAACGATTCATCCAAGATTTTGACATTTTCCAGCAGATCATCAGTAAGACCCTCTACAAGGATGGTCAACCACAAATGTTTATTGGTAAAAGCCTAGTATTTAAAAGCGCTTTATCTAGTTAGAGAACCCAAAATCACTTTATACAACAATATTCATTCACACACAGAAGGAGGTGACCATAACAGCTCTGGGCGCACTTACAGCATTGACCTTTGGTGACCTATTCTGGTTGTGGAGGGTTTAGGCCACAACTACTAGGTGTTTGAAACCCTTAATATCAATGATAATAGAAACAGCACCTGGAATATGACAGTTTGTTAAAAATACTGTAAATACTTAATACAAATATTTCAATGATAATCTAAATTATGAAGATTTAGCTATAAAATGCACTTTTCTCTGGTATAGAAGGTAAAATATAATAACGTTCTATAGCGATGTTTTATGTTATTGTTTATGGTTTCATCTCTTATTCCACTCATAATCTTTCTTGCTTATCTCAGCTGTTCAACAGAGCCTGGTCAAGTTTTCAATGCTGTGCAATTAAACTATGTACAGTTTTCTACAGTACCATCTCTGTTGTTCTGTCTTGACAACTAATCACTGTTTTGCTGATGTTACAATGTGGTTTTTTTAGTATGTTTGTAACATAAAACAGCTTAGGTGATGTTTATCATTTCATTTCAGTCCAGAATTTCAATGACAAATGTTTTGTTTGTTTTTGGTTTTGTTTTTTGTTTCTTTTTTTGTTTATAGCTCAAGCACTCCGGAAATATATCTCATTTAACAACTTTGTCACAGAAAGTCATAAGCTGGTTTTAGAAGAAAAAATATAGCAACTACTCAAATATTTTAAGAAAAACAACCAAAGGTAAGCCAGAGGTACCTGGACTGCAGATTTCTCAGGGTTTAATGGAATAGAACATTGTTTATCTTTAGGGTTGAGGATAAACCAGTCCTGTGGGGAAAATGCAAGATAAGGTTAACAAAGGGTACAACAATAAGAGGTTTTACTGTGTCTTGAATGAAAGTGTAGTTATTGACTACTATCTTTTTTGTTCGCATTATGTCTACAATAGTCCATACTTGCAAATTTGCTGTGTAGAATTTAAAACCCAAAGTAAAACTGTTTTTTAAGACGCCAGCTGCAAGGGTTTGGGTATATCTATATAAGCAACTTTGCAAATCTAAAGACTAAAATGCTTATCAACGTATCTCTGCAAAACAATCTTTTCTGTTACATGAATACGGCTTATTCTAACAACCTTCTTTGTTACTCTAGTTTAGGGTCATTCAATTCAATTAGAAAAATACCCAAAGGAAAATTATATGTTGTAGGTGCTGATGGTGCTGGCTAGGGACGATCTGCAGTCTGTATTGCTGCAGATATGGAGACACATTTGAAGACACTTGTAAAACAGTCTGATGAAAAGGCTCTTGGTGTTCCCTAATCTAAGAGTCCTTTTTTGCATACCCGTCTGCAGATAATCCACATCATGCAGCTTGTTAACTAGTGATCTCACATTGATAATTTATTGAAGAGATGGTTTAAACTTCCTTTTTATCCTCTGGCTGTTCTTTCTGCATAGGTTTGCTTTGGTCTTCTGCTCTTCTTTTTAAGTCTTTTGGGGTTTTTGGTTGTAGGTGAGGTGACAAAGAAATGTTTAGGGTTAGGGTTATATTTACCCACCTGAAAAATTTCTGATTTTGCAGGATCTGGTAAGGGTCCACTTTTAAAGTTCTTCACCACATAGATCCTGAAACAATTAAAAACGTGATCATGAACCAAATCCAAAATTGGCTGCAGTACAAAAATACAAAAGCAGATTAAATTTACATCTAGTAAACAATTTTTTTTTAAACTGTCTCATAGTTACTCACAGTTGTTTTTTTCTCATAAGGATTAATATGCCAGCGAGCAAAAGACCGGATAATGCCAGGGTTAAAACGCGGTTGGTCGTAACACCTGCACCCCACTCTGGAAATCACAGATCAGAAAAGGTCATATTAGTTTAGAGTCGTGCTTACAAGGTTTGTAATACTGTAAAGATACTAAATAAATGTTTTGTTAGCAATTGTAACCATTTTTTTTCACAACTCAAACAATATTGAGAATATTGCAGATCATCTGATCTGCAATATTCTATGCTGGACAAGGGGGGAGTTCATGTCTATCAAAATGTGACAATTGAAAATCAAATGTGGAATTAACTAAACCAGTCAATTCTCTTCGAATTGGACAATACTTTACCTAAGGTTGTTTTTGGTTTTCCTACTTGTGACACCCATATTTCTGTGGGGCTCCAATCACTCCACGGCCCCTGTAGGCCATTGCCAAGAACACGTACACGAGCACGTGCTTCATATGTCTCATCTTTTATCAGCAAGCTGGGATCCAAATGACTCTCACATTCATCTTCACACTGTATGCCAGTATGCTTCTGAAGAACAAAACATAGTGATAAATAGTTAGAAGGCCAGTTTCTAGGTCACCCTGCAGTCTGGCCTTAAATTAAAATACTAACTTACATTCCATGACATCCCATCCTTTTGTTTCCACTGTAGCTCAGATTGGAACTTATCAATTTTGTTTTTTATGAATGGGGTAAACCAGGTCACAGTCGTCTGGTTTACTTTGGGATGTCGTGGTGGATTCAACTTAACTGCAAAATCCAACATCCAGTTGTTAATTGAGAGATGGACACCGATAAGTTACACGTTGACAAAATCATTGTTACCACAAAGAACCTTTTCAGACTGGTGTCTTTGAACCATAAACCTCAACTGATGTTATTGGGATTTTGCATGATATATAGGGCTGATGACATACACAATTCAAGAGTCTCAATCCAAAGCACATTTACTGTTGCTCTTGGAAAACGTAAATTAATTACATTTTTAGCAATGATGCAATGGTGGTTTTATGATAAAATCTCTACAACTCAATGATGCAAGAGTTTTGCTTTATTTAATTGCGAAGTATGTTCAACGTTGCAACCTTGAAACCTGTCTGTTTCTACGTCTGCTGTCAGCTCCACCACTAATAACACTCAACCTGTTAAAAGTTGATATATGGATTCCTTACTATTGTCAGCTGATGTCACTATAAAAGCTTCTTTGAGCCAGATGTTCCCTGCAACATTATCTCAGACCTAAAAGCCTGCAGAGATCAAGCTCCTCCTTCTTCCCTCAAAATTGACTACTCGTTTTAGACCATTGCCTTTTTCTTACCTTAGCTAAGAAATACATACTGGATAAATCTGCCATTTTTGTCTACTTTCCTTATCCTACACTCTTGTAAGGAGGAGCAGATTCTGGAGAACAGTGATTTCTTTTTCTTTTTAAAGCAAGTTGAACAGTATTTTTTTTCATCTTAGACTAATTGAAGTTTTGCAGCTCTAAGATTATTATAGTCTGTTGCACTGGATTTTAGAAATGTATATTGGTCTTAGCGGGCAGGAATACTTTTACAAGGCATTATGCTTAGTTGAGACTCACCGTGACACGATGGCTTGAATTCCATGCTTTCATTTCGTTTCGAAGGCGTGCAATTCACATTAAGCAACAACCGATGGAATGTCTGAAACTAAAAAATTAAGAAACAAAACAAGTTTCAGTTCCAAAGTATACCAGTTTAACAACATTTAAAGAAAAAATAGCATCAGCCCTAATTTACTGTTCCTACATGATGGTGGAAAAATCAACAATTTGAAATTTCTTTTTAAAAAGGTTGAAAATAAATTATAGATCTTCCAAACAGGTAAAACAAAATAATGCTGTATCAGATTATACCGTGAGTATATTCATCACATGAAATACTTTTGTTTTTATATTAGAAAATATTTCTTTGTACTGATGTATTACAACATGATAAGGATATTATGTTCTCATTATGGGACAATACTTCTAATTGCTAGAACATATTGTTTGTCTTATAACACTATGAAGATGTGAATGGTAAAAAATGCTAAAGAAATGTCTTGTCCATGGAAACTTTTTAACTTCAATGTCATGCTTGGATGAAACCATGGAGAGACTTTGCTGTTGTTCAGCAGCTTAAATAATATTACTATAGTATGTAAACTAAAGAGAGACCAAAACCCATTGCACTTTCTATCAAAATTGTATGAAATTTATCCCAAGTTAATGTGGCATCTTGGTTTCTACAACAAATGAAGGTTTTTGAATAAATACCATATAGACATAGCAATTGATGCTAATTCTGATAGTCAAATGGTTTATGTTATTGCGAGAAAATATAACTGACTGGATATTTGCACTGAAATTATGTTTATGTTTATGCATTTATCTGAAGCTTTTATCCAGAGTTACTTACTAAAGTAGACACAATGATACACTTGCTATCAGTCTGACCATAAGCTATCTAGAAGAAAATCCCTAGCCAGAGTCAGTGGTGACATCAAAAAGATAGAGGGAAGTACAGAGAGAGAAAGTACAGAGTATTCAAGTACATGAGAGCTGTACACTTAAGCACTATGGAGGCCAGCATGAAGGATTTGGAATTTATGTGGACAGCCAGGGGTAACCAGTGAAGCTCAATGAACAGAGGGGTGACATGAGACATTTAGAGCTGATTGAAGCTGCATTCTGGATCATTTGTAAAGGTTTTACCATACAGGCTGGGAGACCAGTCAGGAGTGGGTTGCTATAGACAGGGCGGGACATAACCATAGACTGTACTAGGAGCTGGGTAGCATGTTGGGTTAGATATGGCCGTGTCTTTTTTATGTTTAGTAATGCGAAGAAGCGACAAGGTCGAGAACCGGAGGCAACATGATCTTTAAAGGTCAGCTGGCCATCAAGAATGATACCCAAGTTTCTTGCTGCATTTGATGGATCCAGTCTGTGGTATATGGTTGGTTTGACTGGAAAAACAAGGAGTTCTGTTTTTGAGAGATTCAGTTGGAGGTGATAGGCTTTCATCCATTTTGATATGTCAGACAGATAGTCTGAAAGGCGTACTGAGACTGTGTGGTCATCAGGTGGTTTAGGAAACCATATGATTGAATGACAGTGGAGGTGCATATGGCAAAGAGAAGAGGTCCAAGTACTTAACCTTGAGGAACTCTTGTGGCGAGGTGGCACACTTCAGACGTGTGACCAAGCCAGGATGCTTTGAATGATCGAACAGTGAGGTACCATTCAAACCAGGAGTGTGTTCTCCCTGTGATGCTCTAGAGTGTAGACAGAAGGATGTCATGATTGACGGTGTCAAATGCAGCCGATAAGTCGAGAACGATACGTACTGAGGACCGGAATCGACTGGAATAGATTTGTAGGAACAGGGTCCATCGGGCATGTAGTAGGAGGGCTACGTGACAAGTTTAGACAAATTGTTCCCTGTGCAGTAGGACCTCTGCTTATACATGCAATTGTATAGTTTCAGGTGTTCAGTAAACTGTTTGCTTGTAGCTGACAGTTTTTCAGTAAAAAATGATGCAAAACTCTCTGCCGTTAAACTGGTAGCAGTTTGAGTAGTGCCACTACCTTTCTGCAGCCCTGAGATAGGTGAGCAGTGATCGGAGTGTATCATTAAGCCATGGGTGGGAATGAGAGGCTCGGATTGAGGACACAGACTATCCAAGCAGCAACTCAATATTGAGCATAGGGACTCCGTGGCCTTATTGACCTCAAGTTAGGAAAATGGTCTGTAGTTTAAAAGTGCAGACGCAACATGGGAGGAGAAGCGAGTAGGTGAACATTTGGGGAGGGTTCTGCGGAAGGAAACCATGGAGGTGGAAGCAGCAGGAGTTTTGGGGAGATTTGCACTGAGTGGAATGAAATAGTGTTCAGAAAGTGCAGAGGTCTGACAGAAAGACTTCAGTAGCACATTTTCTTTTGAGAGTGAAATCAAATGATTATGTTTATACAATACATACATTATTTTGCAAGAACACATAGTGGGTTTTTTTTAAATATAATATTTGGCTCTATTATGGCTCTATTTTACTGTGGCTTTGGTGGCAGCTCAATGTTTCCATAAACATCAGCACATAAGGCCTGACAAATTTTGGAATAAAAAAAACAGAATATTGCCTTGAAAATTGCAACACACTCCTGACTGTTCTCCCAGCCTAAAAGGTAAAATCTTTACAAATGATCCAGGACACGGCGACGCGTCTTGTCTCTAATCAGCCCAAAAAGTCCCTGTGTTCATTGACCTTCACTGGTTACCCCTGGCTGCCTGCATCAAATTCACGCACCTGATGCTAGCCCACAAAGTGCTTAAGGGTACGGCTTCCATCTTATTGAATAGTCTTGCAAAAGCTTATTTCACAACTGGGGCACTTTGGTCATCAATGGACTGCCGTCTGGCAGTGCCCACACCACGCTTAAGACAATCCAGGCTGTTTTCTCGTCTTGTTCCAAGATGGTGGAAAGACCTACCAAGCGCTACAAGAACAGCAAAGTCCTTGTCTATTTTCAAGAAACTCTTGAAGACCCACTTCTTCAAAGAACATATCCAATCCTAACTTACCCATAGCTCTATTCCCCCTCTACTGCTTTTTCTGTGCTGGCCTCCATCTCTTCGCTGTCACCCCTGACTGTAGGGGTTTTCCTCTAGATAGCTAATGTTCAGATTGATAACTGTAACATTCTGTCTACTTTGTAAGTGTCTGCTAAAGGCCTAAACATAAACAAATGGTTTATGTTATAGCGTATTCTCACTAAACTGACTGGATAGTTCCAGACAAATGTGCACGTTTATACAACACATATATTATTTTGCAACAACACAAAGTGTTTTGGTTAAAATATAAGACATATGTACAGTGGGATTTCTTTTCTTTTTTTTTTTTACATGTTGATTATGGTAAAAAAATTATATTGTTATAATATGGCTCTGTTTGTCTGTGGTTTTGTTGGCAACTGTATGGTTTCATAAATACATTTTGCATGGGGAACACAGAATAATGAAATAGTTTTTTTAAACCTTAATAACAAAGATACTCGTAAGTTAAACCCGCTTGTGAAAGGAAATATATTTTGTTGTGTACTCACAATATATCTCCTTTTGAATTGCACAGAGCAGCTTCTTAAAGCTGGATTCGACACATCAGAAGGCTTTAAGTCACAGGAACCGTTGTAAGCACTGGATTAAAGAGAAAAGCATATCCGTGTTAATTTTTTTTCTACATATGTTACTTGGAAACATGTTGATAAAAATGTTTCTTACTTTAAACCAGTCTTATTTGCATATAGGGTGCACACATCTTTTTTGTGAACACTGACATATGAGCTGTTCCAGACACAGTTGATCGTGTAATTAAAGTCACTGTAGCAAGAGAGGCCTGGGAAAAGATGTTGACATTAAATTAAGGGAATTTTAAAAAATTATTTTAAAAAATTATTAAATATAAAGTTCATTTTCTCACTCTTTTCTTGAAGGTTGGAGCAATTAATAGCAGCAGCTCTACAGATTGGATGAAAATAAAGCAGAAAAGAAAGAAATTGTCCTATTTTCATTTTCTTCATTGTGACATGAGTTGTTTGCTCTAGCCACTGGGATGAATGGACTCCGACTTTCTGTACCCAGAAAGTTTGAAGGGACTGTGCTTGGCTTAGGACATCAGTCACTCCCTCGTTGTTCTTCTCCCCATCCTGTTGACAAGCAATCAAAACAAAAATACCAACTTTACTCTGCTTCTTTTCAACAAGTCACCAAGTTACCGCTGGAAATAGGTATTGATATTCATAACAAAAACTGTCAGAAAATGTTTTAGGTTATATCTTTGCGGCTCCTCTTACACATACTGAGAGAACACTCAGTATGTGTTTCAAATGTGAAAGAGGAGTTTTACCGCTTTCTCCAAGGAGCACTAAACAAACCACAGTCATGATGCATTTCAGTTACAACTTCACTTTCAAATGGCCTTGTTTTTCCTTTGAATATATCTTTGTTCTATCATATCGGTCAAGAGCCCTCATGTCTTGGCAGGTTTGCAGTTCTGTCACACAATTTCCATTTGTTGGATAGTGTATTGAACAGAGCTCTATGAGCGGGTCATAGATTATGCAGTGTTAAACAAATTTTAGATGAATCTCTGTTATAACACACCTAAAATAAATAAACATGCTATTAGCAGGAATCTGGAGAATTTGACTCCATACTGAGGAGGTTTTTCAGCAGTGTAAAAATATGCAGATCAAAGCAGCTATATTCTTAATAATAAAAAAAAATTAAATTAACCTTTAGCAAAACATTTCCTACCAAATTAATTGCATGCAAACCTCATCACAGCATGTTGGCTAACAGAAAGATGTGAGATATTTAGTGTCTTACCTGTTTGGGAAACAGCTTAAGATCTGCTTTGCATTCCCTTATATAGTTTATTTCAAAGTTATTATAAAAAACATCAGACCAGGGTTTTCTCGGTGTGTATCCCACACACAACTGCCGATGGTACTGATAAGCTAGAAACTGAAATTCTGAAAGATCACTGCTGAGAATTACTCCCCATGTTATAATAACAGTTTAATAATGGTTTATATAATATTCCTGATGCACAATTTATAATTACAACATTTGCATTTTTAATTCTAGTACACATTTGCTTGCACCCACAGTTTTACCAGTGCCATGCAGTTAGAGCTGTTAACGATTTTCTTGATGTGTTACATGGAGAACATCCAGCTAAAATTGATCATTCTCAGGTTTTGCATGAGAATCACAGGAGCATTTGAAGTTTCTCATAAACAGGATACAAAATTAATGCGTGTGTGGGTTTCATGTATGATTTGTGGTCTGTGGTAAAAAAAGAAAAACATGAGAAAATAATAAATTTAAAAAAGCTCATCCCCTTGCAACATCTGTGCAAAACAACAGAAGCAACGGCTGTACTAAATTCCCAGTCTTTTGTGCAAAAGCAACCATTTTAAAAGCTTTAGAAACCACTTTTGGGTAAATGTTTACCAGCCAAATGAATCTAAGTAAGAAGTGCATGTGAAACATAAAGACCTATAAAAATAAACTAAATCATCAAGCACATGGCTTTTGGCAAACGAATAAATGGAAAAATTGATGGCTGCACTGTTTAAAATATTTTAATTATTTCTGCAAACTAGCGTGCAAGTTCTCTCATTTCCGTGCACAGGGGGAAACACATTTACTCACCAACTTCGGTCACCTGTTTATGAGGTTTAATAAAAGTCAAAATGTTTTTTTCTAAAAACCTGAGATTGTTATTTGAACGGGTTCACATAACAACATTTTCATCTGTGTACATTTTTATTTTGGTCTGATTAACATTTGGTGTATGAAAGCACATAGCTTATCAAATAGGGATGCAAAAAAGTGAAGTGTTTATTTTTTGGTTAGGTGAGCTACTAGTAACAAGTAAAGAGGAAGTACATATTTCAGTAGCTTTTAATGTCTATTCTTTGTATTAATGAAGGAAATCACACATCTGTTTGAGTCAGATATTCCTTTCCAGCTGGTGAGTTAGAGACAGCTCCTACTTATTAATAATTCTAGAGTGCAAAAATATCCCATGTCAAGACAGTAGCGATGAATCGTAGTAGATCCTTAATTATTACGTTTACCATTTTCAGTCCAAATCTTTTCTTTGCCAGAAAAAAACAAAACATATGAAGTTCTTGAAGGTGTATAGTGAGCCACAGCTGGATAAGACTTTTTTTTGTTTGTTTCAATTCAGCTTCAGAATGAAAATTAATATTTAATTAATCAGCAGTTACTGAATCTTGTGGGTCTCTGCTGGATGGATGGATGGATGGATGGATGGATGGATGGATGGATGGATGGATGGATGTTATCACAAATCTGATAACATCTTCAGCATTGCATCCTTCATCCCATGCTGAACACACTATTCCCCAAAATGTGGATTAAAATTACTGTTATGCTTTTGCAATCCATTTGAAAATTAAGGCAACACAGTGACATTTGATGCAGCCTCTTCTTGTCCAATGAGTCATATTTGGAAATTTTAATGACTCAGTTGAGTTGACTTTACAACACATGTTTAAAACAACACAAACATGTTAGAGAACACGTAAGACACTTAAAATCAAATCAAGATCTCTGCCTTATCTTACTTGCTCCATTTTAACTGTGCACAGCTTTAGAAAAATTATGTTAATGTTCTGTTTCTTTCTTCCTCTGACATTTGGACTTCCCCTGATCAGGTCCTACAGAAAAACTGAAAACGCACACTCTCTTTTTCTCACTCTGTTTTTAAAGAGACCCAAGCAAGAAAACAACCACAAACTAGAGAAACTACAGAGACAAAAAACCACTTCCTAACCTCTTTTTCTTCTCGGAAAATACTTTCTGAAAACAAAATAAAAAAATAAAAAACATTTCTTCGTGTTTTCATGACTTCATGTCGTCCTCTATAACTTTTATTGACTGGTAATAGTAACATATGAAAGCACTAAAACCTAACAAAAAGATGTTGGGTCTTTATTTTATTTTATGTATACAATTTTTTTTTTCAAAATAGGCCTTTTAAAAACTAACAGTGAGGTTAAGTAAATCTTTTATCCAAAGTTAGCCTGCATATAAGCCAGGCAAGTCTGACATGATTTGAAACTAGCGAGGATGGGGACCTTTAGGTCCTCTTGGGGATTCCACTCTTTTTGTTGTTGGTTCTGGATGTTTATGGTGTTTCTGTCGGATGTTCACCCTCCCGTCACTAGAGCTGCAGAGGCACCAAGCAGTGGGTAATGTTTAATCTAACAAGAAGAGCAGATGCCTACAGTGTTCCTGCATTTGTTTTCGAGCAAGAGTCAACTCACCCACAGTTTTGGCAGACAGGTTTATTCTAATGCAAAGATATGATGCAGACTATCCACAGGTTAAAGCTATTCAGTCTTCCCTCCCAGCCAAGCGGGGTATTGCTCCTCAAGCCTTTGAGGAAGCGTCAACCAACACCAAGGCCCAGGGTTGCACCCGCTTTGACTCCATGTTCCATCATTTCAGTCCAGAAAGACTTCCAGAGTTGTGAAGGAAGCCCACCTTCACTAACGGAAGTAAAGATTCAAGATTCATTCAAGATTCAAAAAACCAGGAGAGGGAAACAGAATATTTTCACGACATTCAACGTCCAAAGGCACATGGTTCCAAATGCTCCACATGCTTCCTATTAGCAAAGGTCTGGGGAGCAAAGCATCTTTTTAGTCACCCAACGTAAATCTGGAAGGGGACCCAGATGAAATGAAGTGGAATCTTTGTTTTTTTAATTTTTTTTTAATATTGTTCTACATCTCAAAAAGAAAGGGGAAAGTTGAAAGAACTTTAGGGGTGTATGAATTCTACACATAGATTTAATTAAATAAAAAAATGTCTTGTGAAAACTATGAATTATGGATCTGGTCAGCTGGTCTCTCTATTATATCTCTATTTATATAAATGTTCTGAAGATTTCTGCTAATAGCAATTTATCGGCTCTGAACTCTTTGGCAGTATGGAATACATCTTGGAGAAAAGTGTATAATGGTTGATACGAGTAAACGACCAACAAATGTGGACTATTGGACTTCGCTACTGAGAGCTCTGGTAAGACTTTAAGGCAGACAGTGAATCAGCAGTGAACCAAAACAATTGTGATCATCTGAGACCTACCATCCCCGCCCCTGCAGACATCTGTGAACTAGAGCAGCCAAGGTCAACCTGATGTACATTAAAATTACATCAATACAGAAACTATATGGGAGAGGCTTTCCGGGACTGGTTTCATGGTCTGGTGTACAGATACACACGAATCCATCTAAAACTCCACATCTTGATACATTCCCTACATTCATGGATGTTGCCCAGTCACCCAATCATTGAGTCCATGGTTAGAATCTTCTCAAATCTGGTTGACGACTTTTTAGCTATAACTCTAGTACCTAAATAGCTCAAGGTGGATAAGACCAGAAAAAAGTACCAGTAGGGTTTGATGCAAAAAAGGTGAAAATAAACTTGAAATAGCAGTAGAAGTATAAACTGAAAAGGAACAATAGTAGGACTTTACGAAAATAAATATTTATAATAATATGCCAGAGATCATAATTGTCCTCGATCCAAAATTTAAGAGATTGCCTAAAGAAGGGTGCGGACAAGAGATGTCCTCACAACCTGATCCATTTAGATTAAATAAGATTAGATTACAGAAATTCTGGTTTTGTGCATCTAGGTTGTTGGAAGCTTTTTGTTTCTCAAGTAAATAAAATTTAAAAAAAAAGTTTTTTTTTTTTTATTTGTTGAATCTTAAAGGACAAATCAATGGTTTAAAAAGTGTAAATGTTTCATCCAAAAAAGAAAATTGACATTCTTACCCTAGGTGAGTGTACGTTTAAAAGAGTCACAGCCTGTCTGGCTTCCTCTGAAAATTATACCATCAGCTGGCAGTTTCCAAGCAAAGGTGAATCATTTATTTTATTTGGTTTATATTTTTTTTGTTTCTTGCGTTTGTTTGTTTTTTGTCTGAAAGCATGCGACAGTTTCCCGATAGACGTTTTTTTATGGATTAACGTGGGTAGATGGAAGGATAAGTTAGCTCAACAGCAGAAGGTGACACGGCTGAGTGGGCGATATAAAGCCTGACAGCAGACGCAGACACCGTGTGACAGATCAGTGGAATAAAGGTGTGGGTTTGTTTCTAGATTCAGGATGTTCTTCTCCTCAACCACCGAAATGAAAGACAACATTCCCCCGAGTGTTTGTTTACCTTGACATTTCTGAAAAAAATACATTTGCATATATTTAAGAAATCGCTTTCAACCACCTTGAGCAGCAAAGCTGATCTTTGGATACTGACTGACCTTTGGCTGTCTTTCTCTACCAGTATACACCTCCAGAGTGATGCTGTCATTTCTCTATCTTATCACGCTTTCAGCAGGCTTCCTGCATTCAACACAAATTTCTATGAAATAAAACAGTTGTTTGCTATTTTTGGGGGGGGTTGGGGGGTTTCTTTTAATTTGAAAGATAAATTTACTCTTGTGAAATATTACTAATGAAAACACAATTAAAGGTTTGTGAACTTTGACCAATATTTAATCCTTCATTTTAAAAGCACATGGCTTGACTCTGTCCCCATGTGACATTGTTTTCTGGATGTTTCAGAAGTTCCAGAAAAAGATCTCATGTTGCCGTAATAGTCTGAAACCATAAGATAATACTTTACTGACTGCTTTATCGCATTTGGCTGAAAAAGTCACAACTTGAAAACCACTTCGCCATTTCACAGAAATACTTTATCGCCCCGTAAATCAACTGTGCCATGACATAACTTCTCACCACAGATTCATTCATGCCTTAGGCTGAAAAATGATAAGATATCAACATCAGTAACTCTTAATCAAAATAAGTCACTAACAGAGTCCTACCTTGACGGCGGTGTTATGTGGAGGTCTGATTATGTTCCATCAGTTAAAGTGACGGAGGTGCAGTTTGTTTTTATCTGTGCGTGTGTGTTTTTCGTTAAGGCTCCCCTAACTTAAATGAGTAAAAGGGAAATGTACGTAAAGCACTGACAGAAAACTGTGGCTGATTGCGGCGTGTGGTTTCGTTGATAGTAGCTGTGTGATCTGCAATCCATCAAGCAATACGAAACAGCAAGGTGGAAACCCCAAGTTATTTTCCGTTTCCTTTTTTGTAGCGCTTCAGCTCTATGCTGAAGGAAGGTGAACCAGATTTGTTTGGAAAATGTTGAACTTCGTTTACCTTGTGACAAGTTCAGCAGTTTATCTGTTTCCTTTCTAAACTATAAATTAGATGCTGGTAGAAGATATCACTCTCTGGCAAACCTGAGGTCAGGTTTCTCGTCACATCAGGCAGCTACCATCTGGGGTCCTTCTCCTGAGCTTTGGAAGGGACTTTTGTCTTTCAGTCAGATAAAATCCTAATGAAATACAAAATGCTTTAGTTGGCAAAGTGAAAATGTTTGTCACTGTATGTTTCAATACTTTTAAACTTTTTTGAAAGTACATATATTGAAATGTATGTTGATAGAACATATATTGATTTATATATTTTTTAATACGTGTATAATATATGTACATATGTATTTTAACCCATTATCAAACTTACATTAGCTAATGCATTTAACTAATCTTCCGTATCATTTGGAAGTTACAAATTTAGGACCTTCTATCTCTAATTTTATAATCAGATTAAATTTATACAATTTCCATTCCATTCAAAATAAACTTAATTTAGAAATACCTTGTTTAACCCAAAGGGAAAACTGTTGCTATGATTCCTATTATGTAACCGCAAAGAGTTCTTGAAGGTGCTGATGGCTGTGGGCAGAAAGGCTCTGTGTTACAGCAATACTTAAGCTTCTGACTGAAAACACTCTTCTGTTGTAAAATAGTCCAATGAAGAGGATGATCAGGGTTATCTATAATGCTCTTCTTTTTTTGGTCAATCCTTATTTGCACCTTTATCTCCAGTGATTCCACAATAGTCCCCACAACGAACGCAGCGTTCTTTATCAGGATGTTTAGCCGTTTCTGGTTGGATGCTGCTGCCCCAACAGGTGATGACAGACTACTTTACACTTTCAACAATAGACTTGAAAAAGATATTTAGCAATTTGCTGTGAACCTCAATGTGCCTTTTTCCAAGAGAAGCCCAGTCTGCCCTTTCCCTTCTTGTAGACGGCTTCACGGTTGTGTGCCCAGTTCGTTCTGTTGTGCAGGCAAACACTAAGATGTTTTCAATCCTCCAACTCCACTTCTTCTCACATGAGTGAAGTAGCTCTTGACTTAATCCCATCTGATTTCTTCAAATCTAAAATGTAATGACACATAGTGACAGACAGAGCCACAAAGCAGGCAACCAGTTCTCTGTACTCAGCTTAGTTTCTTCTCTGATACATCCGATGACTGCAGAGTCATCTGAGTATTTCTGCAGAAAACAGGACTGAAGTCTGAAGTGTAAAGAGAGAAACTAAATGGTGAGATTACAGACCACCTGGTAAAACAC
This sequence comes from Orestias chungarensis, assembly GCA_032876305.1. Classification (NCBI taxonomy): domain Eukaryota; kingdom Metazoa; phylum Chordata; class Actinopteri; order Cyprinodontiformes; family Cyprinodontidae; genus Orestias; species Orestias chungarensis. Next base: position 693,803 of record JAVLVB010000467.1, read on the forward strand.
GCAATCCTTCAATCTGTTTGTCAGGTATTTATTGATCTAAGCTATTGCTGAGGTCTCCACTTGTATCTTCTGGGGCTTTTTGGACAGTAAAGTGGGAGGGGGAGGCAACCAGAGCAGCATCGTCTGATTCAGTTAAAGACAAACTTTTAGAACAAAAGATTTCATGACCAAGGTAAAAGTTAAAACATTGGAGGTGAATGTTTTTTTGTCCCGGGGGGGGGGGTTCCTCTCTAGTTGTTTCCCAGCGTTCTCTTTTGTACTTGTCCTTGCTGTCTCTAACCCTTACTTTGAGCTGATTCGGTATAGTCCTCAATATTTCCCTGTCATGCACTTTCTAGATATTTCTTGAGCATTTGGTATTTCTCTCGTTTTTTTGTGTTCCTGCATCATGCTGTGGAGCCGTTTCACTGCACTGAACTTGTGCACTTCATAAAATAATTGAGATAATAAAAAAACAACGGTACGAGTAAATATTGAGAACACTTTTAAAGACATCAGCCAAGAAGTTAAAGAACAAAGGTGACAATCACATAGCCATTATTGTCCTGTAGAGAGCTTGTGGGCAGATCTGAAAAGGGATATGTGAGGGAAGCAGGCTGACTGAGTTCTACCAGTTCTGTCAGGAAGAACTGGTAAGAGATTCCAGAAAGAAACCTGAAATATCTCTCCTAAATCATGCAGTTTCTGCAGTCACAAAAAAAATCCCCTCACAAATGTTTAAAGCTCTGTGTCATTTATCAAATACAATAGGTTTAGGTAATTTTAAGTGACCTAAAAAATGAGATGTTTAGTATAATTTAACTACAGTGAGGAAAAAGGTGTAAGTTTTCACCACTTGACCTTTAAATCCCAGTAATAATGAAGGCAAATTAGATACAGGCCACAATGTACAAGTAACCTAAGGGTCAGGTACACATCTGTGGCTGTAAGTGAAACTTTGATCACATGATACTTTTGTTTCTCAAACACATCATTTTATTTCAGCCGTCTCTTACTCTCACATCTGTATTTTGAGTACGTTTTAATTTAGTATGTGAGAGTTCACTATTGGCCAAACTGCCAACAGCATGGTACATTTTTGCTGTTGTTGTTGTTCTCACAAAACATAAAAATTTAACGCTTTTGGAAATTTAAGAGACTGGAACAAAACAAAGGTTATAGAAAAATAAGGCTAATTACTATTAGAGATGAAATATTCTGGATCCTGAGCCTATTGTCTTTGGTTTCAACTATGCTAGTATGCTGCCCCCTTGTGGAGACTCAAACCCTGTTCGTTCAAGCAGATATTTAATGTTTCTCAATTAGGTTAGGTAATTTGATAAGGTTTTACCCTGAAGGTATGCCCAGTGCAAATGTTTTAGTTCACTTTATATCTCAATACATCCCACCAAGAAGCCATACTTTATATAATTTGGCAATTGTAATTTCTGAGGGGTCAGACAGGTTTTCCATGCAGTCTAACTGCATTTATGGCTTAACAGAAAATCTATCCTCTACAGTAATAGATAATAAGGCATCTATTACTAGCAACATGTTAAAAAAAATACTGTTTCAGTACCAAAAAGCCACTAGCTTGTATAACCTTGTATACAACAGGTCAATGATTTCTCCTTAAGGTTATCCTAATCCTAATCAACTGCTGAAATGCACACGTTTGTGTGGTAATCCATGGGTAAAGTAGACCAAAAACATACAGTCTGAGTCTTCTGCCAACTTAAACGCATATATATGTATATATATTAGATTGGCTTACTTACCAATTATAGGTAGAGTACCAAATCCGTAGACCATAATGGCTCCCATTGAACAACTCAGTTTACCGCTGTACTTTATGTAGCAAACTCTGTGT
>JAVLVB010000467.1:695751-718081 GCA_032876305.1 Orestias chungarensis
AAAAAAAAAAAAAAAAAAGTGTTTGCTTGCCGCTTTAAATGTTTTTCAGTCATAAATAGGAAAAACAAAATAGCACAAACAGTTGTGACACCACTGTTAGGATGCAACTAGGCTCTGAACGAACAAACTTCAAGGCAAAAAAAAACGAACCGTTTACGGTGTTGAGAAACTAATTATGCATAGTTTTACCAAAATTCCACGGAAATGTCCTAGAGACCTGTTCTCGATAGTCCATTTTAGTTCGTATGAATACTTTAACTCTTTAAAGAAATGAAGCCCGGGTGAACCAAATTTGCTCAACATCACTTTCTTTTTTTTAACTCCATTTTTTGTGATGAATCGGGTTCCAGGTCGATCCAACGAAGGTCTTGGATTACACAGTAACCATCTCTGTTTGACAAAACAATCTTTGGGCTGCTCATTTGTACATGATTTAGAGAAGTCTTCTTGCAATTGGCAGGTAGTTGTGTTAAATTCCAAACACGTCTTGTCACGTGTCAATGTGCGCCTGGGCAAAGTACTTAAACCCACTTTGCCTACAGATGTAAGCATTGGTGTTGAATGTGGTTTCGGTTTAATGTGTGTTTGAGTTGTCGGTAGGATTAGAAAAGTGCTAGAAAAGTTAGGTTCATTTACCATTTACAATTTCAAACAAAAATGCTCATCCCCCACATCCGAATCTGAATATGTGCTTAAAGTGAATAAAAGTTCAAACACAACATAAAACCGCAGTTCATTACATATATCCTTCGATTCTCTTACAAGGTTGGGGTTTGATATTAACAAGTGGAGCAGTTAATGAAGAGATTAATAATAGGATTGCTCTACCAACAGCGGACCGTCAAACCCGCAAAAGAAAGAGAACTAAACCTTGCCACAGACTTTTATAATCCTCATCCCAGTCAGTGTACAATAAAAAATAAAAAAAAATGTCATTGATTACATATATACCCTTTGTCTTTTATTGTAAGATGTACCTTTATCAGACAATTCAGCATAACTATCGCATGTCACATAAGTTCAGAACATTCAGGAGCATTTTAGTTAAGATTTGTAGAAGATATTCCTCATCTCAGTGTTTTACGTACAGTATTTCAAACATAGGAAGTGTCCGTACTTATGTTTATTCAACTCTACGCAACGACGTACAAGCACCAAATATAAAGGAGGTGTACTCTCTAGTTACTGTAATTGTATGACAAGGTCTTTTTATAAATGAACTTTTTTTTTGTACTTTTTTTTTAATCTGTGTGAACATACTTCTTAATGGAAAATATCTTATATTCAAAGGTAAGAAAGACTCCCTGAACAGCGTGTGTGCATTTTTTAGAAAGCGCAGCTCATAGGTCAGAAGTCCGATGACCGAGCTGAACTATTTAGCAAACAATTCAAACTAAGCTTTGGGTCAGTGTTGTCTGTCAAAGGATTACAAGAGTTAACATTCAAACACACGCTAAGTATCAAACACAGAGTAGAGGACTTAAAGTAACCCCATAGTTTATTTAAACATGAGCATTTTAACTGTAAACAAAGTTTAGTGTTCATATGTTGCTCTAGTTTTTCCTGGTATACACACAGTGAAAGATATCAGCTACACTGTTGGATAAAACATAGATGTTACCCGTCTTTGCACAAAGTGAACAAAGAAAGAATGCCGTTTATCTGAGCTGATTTATCCATGTGTAAATAGGTCTGTGTACTCATGGTGTACTGACCGTTCACGAGCCAATAAAAACCTCCTTTATTACTTCCAAAAAACATATTGAAGTATGTTTCTATGCCAGTCAATACACCAGACGCGAAGCTGACTGTAACTTTATGCTGTCGGATGCAGAATGAGGTTTTTCTAACCTAGTCCAAGTTTGAGCTGGTCCCACAGTGCGTCCTCTCATCTGATCACAAATGCTTTCCCCTGCCTTCACTTATGACATTCTCAGGAACGGCACGCGTGTACCACTCCGACCACGCCCCGTCGTACACAGACACCTCCGGGTGTCCACATTCGTGGGCCGCCAACGCCAGGTGGCACGCCGTCACGCCGGAGCCGCAAGACACGCAGATGGGACGGTCGAGGTCCACGCCGGCCTGGACGAAGAGCTCCCGGAGTTTCTCCGTAGGCAGGAAGTGTCCAGACTCCGACAAGAAGGAGCGGAAAGGGATACTGATGGAACCCGGGATGTGGCCGGGCTCGGTGTCTGTTAATCAGAAAGGTAAGGGGGAAAATCATTTTTTTATTCGTTTGACATTTCAGGGTTCACAGCAAGAGCTGTATTGACTGAAACCGGAAAAGACGGTGGAAAACAATTCTGTATTTTGGGTAAACCCCGACATTTCCCGTACTAATTTTCACAAAAACACACAGATAACGCTACTAAAAAATAAAACTGAACAAAAAAATGATTTGCTTACTAAACTTTATGTCTAAAAACGAAACAACATAACGGTTTGTGAAGCCCAAACCCCATAAAAAGTCGGATTTATTGAAATAAAAAAAAAGTTAACTTTAAAAATAAAATAAAAAACCTCAAGTTTAATAATAAAAAGAAAACAAACTCCTTTTCACAGCTGAAAATAAGGAATTTTCATATAGTATTATCAGAAAAGGATAGAAAGGCTACAAGAAGCATCTCACCTCCGTCCTTTTAAGAGAAGTTGCTTTTTCAAAAACAAGTAAAGAAAGATTAGGCATCAATAACATGTCTATCCTGCCAGGTCCTTTTTGAAAAGTGAGATTTTATATCTGAATAAGGTTCTACCTTATTAAATGAAGCGTATTGTTATTGCAAGATGCAAAAAACTACAGATCTACAGCAGATGGTGGTATCAAGGGATAAAGAGCCTGTCCACTCAGAACACTTCATATGTAACAGACTTTAAAATAATAGTCAAGCAGGTCATATTGCATTGAATGATAATAAAATTTCGACTTTGATTTCAAGGAATCAAGGAATTTTATTTGTCATCACATCACATGTGGTACATGAGGTGGGACGAAATTCTAATCCCACGGTCCAGTTTACACCCTGATAGCAATTTTAAATACCTGCAAAATAAGAATAATATAATAAAATATAAAGAAATATAAGAGAAATAGGATTTTGACTACACATAATCTACAATATGGGACTTCGGACATAGCAGCAATGAAAATTCGGAGAGCAAAATTTGCTGTAGCAGCATTGGTTGGTTAATAAAGTGGCATATTAGAGTGACATTTTAAAGTGACATTTTAAAGTGTGATATTAAAGTGAACAGTGCCGGTTAAATGAGAAAGTGTTTTTCATTTGTAATTATCCTTGCTTGTGTTTGAGAATCTCACAGCTTCAGGAATGAAGCTGTTTCTCAGTCTGGTGGTTTTGCACTTTATGCTCCGCAGCCTCCTGCCTGAGGGGAGCGGGACAAAAAGTGAGTGTGCTGGGTGTGTGGGATCCTTCATGATGCCGGTGGCCCTTTTCCTGCATCTGGAGGTGTAAATGTCTGTGGTGCTGGAGAGGCTGACTCCAACAGTTCTCTGTGCAGCCTTCACCACCCTCTGCAGAGCTTTCCTGTCTGCAGAGCAGCTTCCATGCCACACGTTGATGCTGGAGCACAAGACGCTCTCCACAACACACCTGTAGAAGGAAGTGAGGACTAAGCTCCCAAGTCCACCTCTTCTCAACCTCCTGAGGAAGTAGAGCCGCTGGTGTGCCTTCCTGACCAGAATGGAAGTGTTGTTGCTCAAGGTGCGGTTGTTACTCAGGTGTACACCCAAGTACCTGTAGCTGTTGACCACTTCCACCACAGTTCCTCCCATGTGCACGGGGAGGTGGGGCAGGCTTGCCCTTTCTGAAGTCCACAATCAATCCTTCAGCTCCAGGTTTTTCCTGTATGTGTACTGGTGTGGATCCACGGTGACGCTGATGTTGGCTTCGATGTGGGTCTGAACCAGTCTCTCGAGGCACTTTGTGACTATCGGTGTGAGGGCTACTGGCCGAAAGTCATTCAGACCTGTCACTGCGGAGCTCTTGGGGACCGGGATGATGGTGGTGGTCTTCATGGAGGTGGGGACAGCTGCCTGGATGAGGGAGGCGTTGAAGATGTCCGCCAGCACGTATGAGAGCTGGTCCGCACACTCTTTCAGCACCTGTCCGGGGATGTTGTCTGGGCCAGCAGCTTTTCGGGGGTTGATCCTCCTCAGCGTCCTCCTTACTTCTGCTGGAGTCACACTGATTTGATATGTTGTGGAGTTTATTTATAAACGTGTTTTTTTGTTTTGCTTATTTTACCGTAAAGAACTTCAGTAAGTTCAATAATTTGCAATAATTATGTTAATTATATGTTAATTCATTGTAGTTATACTTGTCCATGTCTAAAAACGACATAGATTCACTTCCTACATGATGGCTGCTTTCAGTTTTCATCAGAATTCGATTTCTGTACGTTAATGATCTTATTGACGTAAAGTGAAAGTCCAAATCCATCCAAGCTTGAATCCTGCTTGTAAGACTAGTAAAAAAAAAGCCCCAAACTTGTAAAATTTGTACTCATTACTATACGTTTTAGTTCTTATTCCTGTTTGGCTTAGTTGACTCTTAAAAAACATGAGTTTATGATATTTGCACGAACCAAAATAAATCATGCAGCCAACAGTGAATATATAGTTTGTTTAAAATTATTAAAAAAACAATCTCAATAGAAATGGACATCTACCATTGATTCTAAAAGCAGGGACGAAATGTTACTTTTGGATGTACAATTTGCCATGTGGTTGGTAGTAAATGTGCAACTAATCTAAACGAATGAATGGAAGAATGCCAGTTTAGATTTCTTTACTCGGCTTTTTAGCTTTAAAAACAAGAAAGAACATTTTACAATGTCATTTTGGACATGTCATGGAAGTAACGCAGGGGTTTAGATAGTAAAATGAGTTATAAAGAACAGCTCCTGCTCGTTGCACGGTAATAACCCACTGCCCTACTTTCCCTACCAAGTACTTTTACTTGTTCTGGTAGAAGAAACAACGTTGTATGGTCGGATACCAAGTCTTTAAAGATCACTTTATTTACGACGAATAAATGTGGATCTTTCAAAACTACACAACACAATGTCACCATTCACCATCAGAGGAAACATTATTCCACCATCTCTTCCTCAAAATTAAAGTGAAAGACAAACGTCTGCTTTGGTAGCATAAATACGAACTTCCTAGCCTCCTGGCGTCAAGAAAGATTGTGCAAAACGAGAAGTTCGGCAAGTAAAGCAGAGTTCATTTGACCATCTTTTCCATGCAATGCATCAATCTTCAGGAGATAAGCGGCTGGAGAGACTGGATACTGACCAAGTAATGTCATCAACTTTGGGTAAACATTGGCAGGAGTTCACAGATTTAGCCTTAGGATGATTGTGAGCGACTGTCCGCATCTTCAGTTGAGCACTATTTCGCTCGTTTGAGGGACCTAGAATGGGATTAGGTAATAAAGCTCCCATTGCTCACTGCCTGTTAGGATCAGTGTGTCTAATTCAGGAGAGAACTTGTACTGTAGACCGTTCGTGGCTCAGTGTTAGGTATGGATCATTACCAAACAACGGGACCCCTGATACAATCAGATGAAACGAACTCTTAAAGGTGATCTGATACTGTGGACGAGCAGAGTTAAACTGCTACTTCTTCACATCGACTTGAGTCCGCAAAGGTTTCTGTCAGATCAGGATGCCTCCTAGACATCGCACTGTAAAGCGTTTTTAGGCAGTTCCCACTGGACACCCTCATCCAATAAACCATAGTCCTTTATGTCCTTACAGTCACAATAATGGATACGATTAGTTAGAGAGTCACTGGAAAAAATGATGTCAGAGTTTTTATGGACGTGACATCTAGGGACCCAGATCTTCGAAAAACATAAACATAAGACCATAATTTACACATGTAGTCATATTCTCCATGTAGGTATACTAATGCTAATCTGTTTTTGATAACATTTTCACACACACAGTGCTTATTTAAGGCACGTTTATATTAGAAAGGGTTTGAAATGATGTATTCAAGAGTCTCGCAATGGCTGATTCAGCTGCTGGTGTATCTGTGTGCAATGGAAACGTTGGGAGTGATCATAGCTTTCACCCACTAGTGTGGAAACTGACTGGCTTATCACACTTCCCTAAACATGTGCAACTTCATTGTGACCTTTTTACAAACTCACCATCAATCATTTTAGCCATCAGTTGCCATCAGTTTCAGTCGAAATGCACCGTCACTGTGATTCACATCTGAGAAAGACGCGTAGGTCTGACGCAGCACATTTGGTAACTAGAAACCTGTAGGAGAAGTTGTTTGACAAGTCCCGAATGTGCCCTGACCAGTTTTTTTTAGATATTGGTTGATACGTAGATGACGATACCGTATTTTACCATATTTTCCTTTGCATTTCCATCCCTCTCTTTGCTCTGCATTTTGATCAATTTCATTACTGTCCTGTCTGAACAACGGCTGCTGTAAGACCAAACAGAGAAAAATTAATCCAGCATGAAAAATGCCAGTTTGTAACAGCTGACCTATTGGCCAACAATTAATGCAACCCAAACAGCTCCTTGTGCAGCCCTAATGTACATGCATCAGTTTCTTTGACATGACATGTGACAATTTTGAGTTTGTTAATCACCTTGCAAATATACTCACGTTTCTTGGACCTTTTTTATTATTACTATTTTAAATGCATTGTTTAATTTTATTTGGACTGTATGAGAATAGACCTACAGAAAGAAAGGCAGAATAAGCAGCGGTTGCTAGACTTTTATTTTTTTTTGGTAGCTCAACAATAAACCAAGCAGGCATTGTTTTAAATTGAAAAGCAAATGTGATGTCTTTGTAGGAAAGAGATGTGAAAATCAAATCATCGCAGATCACAATAAAGGCTTTGCACAAATGATTTATTAAAAAACAGGCATTAGGTTTGTAAATAAATAAAATAAACATCTGCAATAACAGTAGGATTCAGGTCACTCTTTTTTAAAATAATCCCATATTTTGTTATGTTTTAGATTATATAGGTATGTTAGATTTTGGGTGCTGTTTTTTTTTGTAAAAAGCAAAAATAGCCTCCTTTTTATTTTGAAATTAAGGAGAACAGTATACGTGGGGACAATAAAAGATTAACATATTTTGCTCTGGCAACTTTTTTAACTCGTGGGAAGATTTTGATCTTTCAACAATGAAATAAATTAGAAATTTTGAGAAAAATAAATAAATCAGGTTGTTCATCTAAACTAATCCCTCTCAGTATATTCTTGACTGTATCTCCCGGGTTCTTGTTCATTTCTGTATCTCCATTTTGCTGTCTATAACGTGACCCTCAGCCAAGGGATATTTACAGTGTTCCTGTGTATCTGGCGCTAATGAATGCAACCATCCATGGCCATCAACTCCGGTCATGTTCACTATCGTGGCTGAGGAAATGCATCCACCACAGGATGATCCTGCCCCCACCTTGTTTCACCATATAGGTTGTGTGTTCGAGGAGATATGCAGTTTTACTTTTCTGGCCTACAGACATCTGAATAAAGGCATTTATAACAGCACCGTCTCCACATGCTGCCTTCCCTAAACGGCTTGTGACAAACTAAAACAGGACTTTCTGTGCAACTCCTTGATTAAAGGATATCTTCTCATCTTAATTGGACAAAGGGCACATTTGTGAAGTTTGCATCTGTCAATGGATTGCAGCAGTGGCTTTGCTGCTTTCTTCTTCTTCTGCACCACCGTTAGATCACAGCCTTACATAGCTCATTAGTGCCACATGCTGACCGCTGATATAAGAGATTGTGTAGAAAATAGACCAGTTATGGTAAAACGTAATTATAAATTAACTCATCGATGACTAAATTAGTTGTCAGCTACTTTAATAATCGATTTGAATCGATTCATTGTTTCAGCTCTGATTACAAATAGCTCTACCTAAGTCGCACTTCCGTGTGGGCGGAGCCATCTGGCTCTGGCCTCATGTCTATTGGTCAGGCAGGTTTGTATGCATGGGCAACAAGAGTAATGGCAGAATTATATAGAGGCATGCCACACTTTTCAGAATTCTATTTGCAAAGTAATATTTCCTTATCACCGCCTCACAATTTGCTTTGAGCTGCTGCACTACAGGAGAACAAAAGTATGTCTTTGTTTATGTGCTGCGTGCATCTAATCAGAATCATTGACCTGGATCAACACTTGTTTGGAGACGACTCTCAGTCACCTGACAAGTCCTGACCAACCAAGGTGAACATGGAGGACACTGGTCACCTTTGTGTACTCTCAAAGTTGTATGAAGCATGTGAGGCAAACCCCCCTACTCACTGTCTCTGGGTTCGGGGTCCAGTCCTCGGAACCTCCCGGCGGCCCTGGCATCCACCACCTGGAACTCTCTGGTGTCCAGGTTCATCAGCACGTCCTCGTAGGTTCTGACCCAGCCGCGCCTCTGGGAGGCGCGGAACTCCGCGGGAGCGGCTCTGGCGCGGCTGCTGCTCACGGGTCGACCCTCCGCCTCCCAGTTCCTGAACCCCCCGTCCAGCAGAGACACGGCGCCGTGCCCGAACGCGCGGAACATCCACCAGACGCGCGGCGCCGAGAACGCGCCGAACTCGCTGCGGTCGTAGACGACGACGTGCGTGTCGTTCCCCACTCCCAGGCTCCCCACGTACTCCGCAAACACGCCCTCGGAGGGCAGCATGTGGTCCAGCGGGGAGGTCCTGTCGCAGCACTGGTCTATGTCGAAGAACGCCGCTCCCGGGATGTGTCTCGCCTTGAACTCGCTTTTGGCGTCCCTGTGCGCTTTGGGCAAGAACCAGGAACCGTCCAGGACGCGCATCTTCCGGCTGGTCGCCATGGCGTCCGCCAGCCATTTGGTGCTGACCAGAGCTCTGGCTTGAAGCGACATGGTTGGTGCCGAGCAGAGTCGCGGAGTGTCGGGTTTGGACCGAGGCCGGAGGTTTAACGCGTCAGATGTTACAGAAGAGGTTACAGAAGAGCGCGCGGCTGACGCGGCGGACACGCGCGTCAGCCGCGTCAGCTCCACCAAAACACACAAAACTATTGATTAACTTCACTCTGTTGACAATGTTTTACCTGGTGATAAAGTCCAATATACAACTGTTTTACCCTTTTTATATGTACACATAATCTTTTCCTCATTAATGTCCTTTTTTCTCCAAAATATAACATTTTACATCAGCACATTTTATTGGGGACATTGATATGGGAAGTTGAGTCTAATTTGAGCAATTCCAATATGATTATACGGTATAAAAACTTAATGGAGTTAGAAATGAACTATGAATTGCTTAAAAACTTCATAAAGAAAAGTTTTCCTCTTTGGTTTTAAATCTCTGTGAGCTTCTATACCGTCCCCTTCTGTTTTTTTTTGATGCAATAAAACATTATTATTATTTATTACTATTATTATTATCATTATTATTATGGCGGCATTGTTTTGGTCGTAGGGTAGGAACTAAGTGCTCACCGGAAGCTGCCCTGGGAGCCGCTTTGTGGTGAGCACAGACGCGGAAGCTGACGGACTCACACGTTGTTCGGTTGTTCTGAAGCTGTTATTTTCACATTGAAGCTGAAAGAATCGAGTCAGATTAGATATTCCGTGCGGTGATGTCGGCTTCGTTGATCAGGAGAGGTCTGGAGTTGCTGAACGACGATATTAAAGGTCGGTTTAGCCTGTTAGCTTGTTGCGCTGCTAACATTAGCTTTGGGGCTAACTTGATGCATTTGATTTTTTCTCTAAAAAGAGCAATTTAAAAAAATATATCTAGGCTCCCATAAAACATAAAAAAACAATAAATGATTTTTAATAAATTAATAAATAATTTCCCTCTCTGAAAGGGTGTTTTAACAGCGTTTCTATGTTACTAATTTACTATAATGCTTTTATGCTCTAATCTACAGTTTGTTACATCATCAAACAGCCACCCACCAAAAACAAGAGAGGAAGAAAAAAAAACCTGAGTTCTTACATTTTGAAATGACTTTCTCGTACTTATTCCAGACATCAGCAAAGACAAGAAGAAGAAGAAGAAGCAGCAGCAGACCCCTGGTTCGGCCGCAGTGATGGAGCTGGTCAGCACCAAGAGGCAGGGGGTCACCAGGCAGGTGAAGAGGCTGCAGGGCCGCCTCGGGCCCGGGAAGAGCAAAGCCACAGTCAAAGACAAGCGGATAAGATCGGCAGTGGGTCAGAGCCGACTTTCAAGCTTTTCTTGATCCAGACCCAGAATTTGTAGTCGCTTACACAGCTGTCCAGATGTGTGTTAAATAGAAGAGAACTGGGAATGACTCTGTATTTTCTTCCCGCATTCTATGTAATACATTAATAATTTCATAATTGAAATGATGATAGCTTTTTCCTGAGTTAGGAGAAAAGACGTCAGCCTCTGTGACTTAAATCTATTTTGTTGTTGTATGTTTTCAGACGATTTTAGGAAAAACCAGCCAAAGAGCAAGATGAGGGCCAATATGAAGTACTTTTTGGAAACTACCTGCAAAGCAACAGCTTCGGATACAATGAAGGTAATGAAGACTTATAACTCAAATGTCAACCTGTTGGGTCTTTAACTCATCACTAAGAAATACAAAAATGAAAATTTTTCACATAATGCCAAAAGATGGGATTAGATTATCTCTGAGACCATCCAGACCCTAAAACTATAGTTACAGTTAAAATCGGTCAAACCTGGGTTATTTTTGTTAGCTCGGTTTATATTTATTAGAAAAAACAAATATCCTTCTAATGCACTTCGTGAGAAAAACAGTTTAAATCTATGTTCAGTTATACATAAAAATACAATTAATCAAGCCCATATTGATTCAACGTTCTTAGACACTCAGATTCATTGACATGTTAATCAAATCTGATCTTAACAATATGCCCTAATTTTTTTATAATGTTAAAATCTTAAGCCGAAGCCCAGCTGAGGTATAAACTTGAATCTGCTCATCTGATCAAGCATGTGTAGGACCAGGCTTAGTCAGACCACCCATCTAGGGTCTATTGTGGGTAGGGTTGGGCGATATGGCAAAAATATCCTATCACGATTTTTTTATAATAAAATCCTGATCTCTATTTTATCACGATTCTTTTACATTGATTTTGGAGCCTAATTGTCAAGTAAAACTTGGGCAAAAGAACCTTTCTGAACTGGTTTTATTTAAATAGCTTGTGCAATTTTGTACTAAGAACATAAACATACAAAAAAGGTAAACAACAACACTAATAAAATAAAGTGGAGCCTTGTATTAAAAAAAACTAAACAGTCCGTAGTTTTTGAGGTAGCCTTCACATTAACAGTTCAACATTAAAAGTAAAAAAAAAATCAAAACAAAGTATAAAAAAATAATTCAAAATATACTGAAGCCTTATTTAAAACGAGAAAAATAAACTGCAACACTTAAGAACAAAGGCAATAGTGCAAAGTACAACTTTAGGAGGCACAGTATGGTACATTAGTCACAGATTTTTAGCCAGTAAAACCAATCTGTCCACTTTATCTGGATTGAGAGTTGCCCTTTGACATGTGACAATACTGCCACCTGCGCTAAATACTCTTTCAGAGGGAGAACTTGTTGCTGGAATGCACAGATCTTTTCCAGCTGGCTGGCTAACTCTCTCAATCATGGCAAATCTGGATCCCATCGGGCTGGTGACTCTGTGAGGAGTTTTAGTTGAGTTCTGTTTGAGATCGACTCAAGTCCCTTTTCTTCTTCCAGCTGAAGGAGAAGGCACTCACAACTTTCTTGGTAACAGATGTTATGCGATCAACACGGGGGTCTTTGGCACTTTTTTCTGAAACAAGAACATGATGTATTAACCACATGTATTGATTGAACAAAATTCAAGCACAGTTTGAAGCTTTAACAGTCTAATTTCAGCAAAAAAAAGTGATTACTCTAATGCCATAATTATTAACAAAGTGAATAAAAAGTACTTCAATATTTTTTTTTATTTTGAAATAATAGATAAATTACAGAGCGAGGTCATTATTTTATTCTGTTCGAGTTTTTTAAAGGTTTTTTGTGTTTATTATAATTCCTTAATTTTTAATAAACTGAATAAAAAATACTTCACTATTTTTTTAATTTTGAAATCATAAAATAAGTACAGAGCAAAGTCATTATTTTATTCTGTTTGAGTTTATTCAAGAATCTGTTTAATGTTTATTATATTAATTATAGATTTTTACAACCATTCCCGTTTTCAGAGTCAGTATTGTTACATTCAGCAACTCATTAATAACTCACTTTTTACAGTCTATGATTTCATCATATTGCTCTTGCTTATATCATCTGATCCAGTTTTGTTAAGCATATTGTGCCAGATTTTTATATTTTATTTATTAATTTAAAGTTCACTCACCGATGGCGAGGTGCAGTCTATGCTCAAAGCACAGCAGACTAATCCAGTTAAGTTCCAAAGCCTTAACCATGTTGGTCCCACTGTCTGTAGTCATGCAGGTCATCTTATCCTCTACCCAGCATTGAAGAGCATTCCTCAGTCCTTGCACTATCACCTCACCCGTGTGATATTCTGGGAACTATGCTGTTTGGAGAGTTGCGCTGCAGAGCTTCCAGTCGTCAGTATAATGAATGGTCAGATTCAGATAGCGCTCCGAAGTACGACTTGACTACAGATCGCTTGTTGTTGCATAAAACTAAACCTTTTGAACGCTGCGTTCAAAGAGAAATAGTTGAGCATAGAAATGCTGAGCTAGAAGATGTAGGGGAAATAAAACAGACGGTGTAAATTCTCTGTATAGAAAAAACAGCAAAGCGGCTTAAGACAGTTGTTTAGGTTATTGCTTACCCAGTGGAAAAATAAACTCAAGGTTGTTGGTTTTAGCATCTATTGATCTCCTATTTACTGTAAGTTACTGTTTAGGTACCGTGCCTATCGGAAAAGCTGAAAAAATCTCTGATTTTTGCCCTCAGTCATTCCAAATACTGAATTATTGTATAGGCGGAGAATAGCTAGCAAAAGTAGTGAGAGTCTAAGCTTATATCCCAATAACAACAAAGTTACTTCAGGATAACGTAAGCCTTAGTAACTATTAGCTTTAACTAAATGAAAGTGTATATGCTTTTTCTAAAAGAAGACAGGATGGCTGCAATACAGAGAACAACTGGAAGCTTCTTCCATAGGAGACAAGCCTGAGATCTAAAAGATCTGTATTTTATTCAAGGAATCCATTGAAAAACTGTGGTCTAAAAATCAAAGGATTTCTGATTTATGATGGATCTTGATTATTTAGAATTGAAAAACATTGCATTGGGGCAGGATGTTTGTAGTTTTGACTTAATTTGACGGAAAAGCATCCTAGAAGGCTTTACAGTAGGGAATGTAAAAGACATGTACTGTTCAAATATGACTTAAGGGTTTCTAGAATAATACAGTAAGTAACAAGCTAGGAAGCTGTTTGTGCAAAATGTGTTTTATCTTCTGCTTTCTGGTTTGACTCAGATCTTGAGCCACAATAGAGGGAGGCAGTCAAGAAATCGTCCAGACAAACCCGTCAAAAAGACCAAGGAGGCCGAGTCCTTGTTCTCAGAGGAGGACTTCCAGAAGTTCCAGAAGGAATACTTTGGTAGAAATGTGGAGGAAAAGAAATGAGACGGACTCTAAGAAAATGACTTTCCAGGCAGGGCGGAAGCTCCTACGCTTGTTTTGTTTTTTAGTGGATCTAAGTGGATTTTTCAGTCAGAGTGTGTACTGGAATCAAGTTCCACTACGATGAACAGTTAAATACTTCCCAAAACTTCCTGTATAACACCTGTATATTATATCTGTTTGACCGTAATGTTTGGAATATACACATTAGGAATTCTTGTTTCTAAGATTAAAAAAATTCCGAAAGAAAAATAATGTTGGAGTTCAAATGTTTATGGCGCGCCGTTACTGTAAAGTAATTTATCATCCGTACTATAACCACCCCATGGTTTCTTCCCAGCTTTTTCTTTTGTGTTGTATGTAAAGAAATGTTTGATTTTTGTCAGCCAAAGGTTAGAAACTTAACAGGTACTTCAGGTTGGTTGCCTAACCTAAAGGTAAGAGTCTCTCTTTACATGGATCAGGGATACATGCAATGTCCTATTACTACGTTTTAGATTCTCATAAATAAAATGTGTGCCTTTACACTTTTATCATTTCTTTTGCTCAACGCTATCCCTCATTTAAAAATACGTTTGTAAAAACTAAAGTCCGATCAACTCAAAAACACTAATCTCTTTACAGAAAACGTTTTCAAGCTTTTCAAATCCGGAGATCAAGACCAAATAACAATTGGGAAAAATGTCGTTTAGCTTGTTCACCAAGATTCACCGTTTTAGTTTAGTAGTTTCACTTTTGCTTCTCACAATGAGCACTTTGTGGTTTCATCGGATCAACGTAAATGATCTTTTTGGGAAATAAAATTTTGCGGTTTGGAGTACATTTATCAACTGATTATAAAGGTTTTAAAGGCAAAGTTATATCTAGACAGTTTAATAAAAATGGACATTTGAAATTTTGGCAGACCATAAACATTTAAAAATGTTTCTCGATTTGACTCATGATTTAAAAAGGTAAACTGACTTAATGACTTTAGGTTTTAAGTTTATTGATGTCTTCTCCTTCTCTGCACCCAATTTCTTGTTCATTTACCATTTCTAAGTTTAGGTTGTTTTTTTTCATCTGCCACAAGATGCTGAAAGATTAATCTTGACTGTGCATAAAGGTTTTTGGGATTTCAACTGTGAGAAAAAGCAGTGCTTTTGCTCAAATTGTGGGGAAAATAAACTTTCATTATAATAAAAACCTGCTGTGTGAGTTTATAGATTTATATGGTTTTAAATGTTTGAATGTGAGAATCCTATTTCAAAGAATTTAAATGCCTTTAAAAGATCAAATAAACACATCTAGAGATGGAACTTGAATTGCTCTGCCTGACAATCCCAGGTTTGACAAAAGTACATTGTGTTCTTAATTGTTCTCCAGCTATGACAGCAGTACAAAAAAAACTCAAACCAATTTGACAGTTTTCAGCTCCTTCTATTATAGGAAACTGTCTATTTAATTGGCAGTAGTGCAGCTATCAAGGTTAATGTGATTAATATTTTTTTGAATTACGGGCAACTATGAAATGTTTAAATATATCCAGTAATTATGACTTTTTACGTAATAGTGACTATAAATTTTTTTTTTTAAATAACATACAGGGTCTTCCAACTCTGCAAAATGTTCAAAAGGAACAGTTTCAATGCCTAATTCATATGGGTTTGTCGAATCCTGTTTTAAAAGCCTGTTTTTAATCAGATCACCAGTCACATGCGTATTACTCTTGTAATCGCTATAAAAATAATGCTATAGAAGAGTTTTATATTGTTTACTATTATAGTAAAGGGTAGGAGCTGCCATTTAAAATGGGAAGTTTTTATACTGCACAAAACTGCACTTTTAAAGAATATATAAATTACACATGCTAAATGTTACAAATGTCTTTACTGTATTTTTCGTGCCTTTACTGTATTTTTTGTGCACTGCAAGCATCTGTGTAACCAAAAAACAAATTCCCTGTATGTGTGAGCATACTTGGCCGATAAAGCCTGATTGTGATTCTGATTCTGAAAGGCCCGAAAGCGTGTCAGTCAAGTAAAGCAAGGAATAGCTGCAGGGAGATCTCTATTGACCTAAACATATCTGAGGTCAGAGCGAATATTTTAAAATGGCAGAAACAAAAACCAGGACATTGACAGTTAAAGCTAGTCCAGACCAACATTTAATTTGCTTTCACAAAAAGGACATTTATGGAAGTAAAAAAATCAAACTGTGTATTTTTCATACAAATATAGCAGTAAATATAGTAAACTTGAAGGATCTATCATCAACTGTTTGAACAAAGCTGTATAGTAAACATTACAAAATTAATGTTCTTTTTGGGTTAATGAAGCATTTTTGTATTAGGTTGATCTGTTTAGAGTGTGAATAAATGGTTATTTATTAGATATAAAACGTGCATCTCAAACTGAAATGTAATCAAAGTTCCCAACAGATTACATTACACAAAGTTTTATACTGGGATCCTAATAGACTTCTTATGGGTCAACCATCTCAATTCTCCAATATCTGAAGAAATTGTTTGAATTTCTGTAACTATAAATGTACATTGTGCCAAAAGCTAGAAATCTCAACCTGGAGGGGTAGGAAATTGACATTTTGAACAAAGAGTCTGCTACAGTATAACTTTTTTCCCTATCTGAACCAACTGGATTTCATCATTCTCATCATGTAAAGTGGCGGATGGGTTGGATTTCACACAGTAGTTTTACATGTATATTAACTAATCTGAATTGACTCTCATTGTTCACCTTAAATCGAATAACATCATCCTACTGGCCTCTTAGTTTTTAAAAGATTTGGTGGAATGACCTTAATGGACAAAAAATACAAGCACATGCAGTAGACCTGCCTTCCGAAGTGAACTAATACAGACAAGAAAGAATTTTGAAATATAATTTCATCTGATTAGAAATATAATTTCATCTGATTTAGCCTTTTCTATGATTTTCTATGTTAGTTGCATATATAGCTATTTTTAATTGACTTTCTTCCGTTATCAGTTGAAGTCAAGGAATAAAACGATATGCACTTTTCTGTGGTGGTCGATTAACTCATGCACAAGTGGGGTTAAGGATTTTCCCCTGATCGCAGTGATTATCTAGAGTCCCTTTGAGTGTCCTTTAAACAAACTGAAGCTACACGTTAAATTGCATCTGATTAAAGTTGAATCTCAAACAACATGCGTGAGTTTCGCAGGGATGAACTTTTGGAGTGATTAGCAATTTGCTAAAACTGCTGGAATTGGACCAAAAGTTGAAAGCATAACCAATCCTCCTGCCAGGAATAGGCTAGATGATCCTCCATGCATTTAATAAATCTCTTAAGAAATCAAATCGGATAAGCCGAAGTAAGATTTAAGAAGCGTTTACTTGTTTACGCACATGAATACTAAAAGGGATTTTGCAGACATGTTGCTTTAGACTTTCTACCACGGTTCTTATTACCTCACCAATCAAAATTCAAATTGTATTTAAAAAAAATATATTGTTTAGATCTAAATGGAAATAATTCTGCATTTGTGATCTTATTGTTGGATCTGGTTGATTTAAGAGTTTTATAGATATGAGCTAGATAGATATCAGCTAGATAGATAAATGCTGCTCTTCCAATAACAAGACAACACATCAGTAAAGTAAAGATTAAAGTAAACGTTTAGAGGGGAAAAAGGTACTTAGGCTAAAGCTCTTTTCCAGTTTCATTGACGCTTGGCTTCTTTTACTGATTTAAGGTTTCAGGACTCAATGAAGCTTTGTCTGATTGTTCATTCAGAGCACAATAATTTATTAGAACATGTCTTGTTTTTCTGGGCACACCCTTTAACATAAAAGCCAGTGGGTACAAGTTAAGCCACATTCAGTTTAAACTCAGAACAGCAAGATACAGCAGTCTCCACCATGGAAAAGGTCAGATTTATCTATATTTCTATAATTTTAACTTCTCTAACTGTGAGAGAGAGAAAACAAATACTCAATTAAGCACAGGTTTAAATTTAGTTGTGAATGCATAATAGGGCCATACACATGCACACCTAAAACAAAATATAAATAATTATAAAATTATAAAGCTGACAGTTTGGTCTTTACACTTGTATCAAACACAGTCACCTATGTGACTGTGTTTGATTAACCTTGGGAAATGATTAAGTTCCTAAGTATTCTTTGAAAACAAGCTCAACATACGAATAATTTATTTGTCCTGCTGGAAGTATCTGCTACACAACCTAAAATCAGAGTTATGGGTTACAGAATATCTGAGTGCTCACATTAAAAGGTTTGATCCTCTAAGGTAAACATAAAACATTTTCTAAATACATGCTGAATAACTATTTAGAGCCAGTCAGAATGGATTGGTAAAACTAACAGTAATGCATTTATTGGCTTTGGTTTTCTTCATAACTGGGACTGTACAAACAAACTTGCCCTCCTACGCTGTTTGCAGCCGAAGCCTCCCACTTATCCGCCAAGGAAGATTCACCTTAAGACACATTCTGTGGATGACGAGTGGCTAACATGTGGCTCCACTCCACCTGAGCCTCCAACTAAATCTGCTCGGATTTGTGAATAAACCTTTAAATTCAGTGTGGTTCTTTACTAATAGTTTTAGCCATTAATTTATTAGTCAAAATCTTATGGTGGTTTTTGTTTTTGTGTTATTAAGACAGGGAGGTTTGGGAGACAATATTCTGGGCAAAGTGGAAACATCAATTTCAGGGAGAAAGCCAAGTTATAATTATTATTATTATTATATTGTTATTTTTTTTGTTGTTATTATTTAAGTTGTTGATTAAAATAGTCTCTTTTGATGCTGTTGATTCTGTATAATTTCTTTTTGAGAAACCAGCCATATAAAGAAAAAATAATTCCAGTGAAAATTCTAGTTTTGTGCTTAATGAGAAAACTAAGCATAATCCTTATGAACAAATTAGCTGCTTAAGTGCACATCTTTAGAGGATAAAAAAGAAAGATCAGACTTAACATTAAAACTAGAATCTCTACTATTTCGTATAAAGATGGTTGAGGACTGCCTTAAATTCCCACCTCCTAAACTCCCGGCTAAGCCGCCAAAAAGACAGCTTTCAGAGTAAGATAAGACCTTGGTAAATACAAAAAAGTCTTCTTGTACAATATTACTATTGGATACATCTGAAACATTGAAGTGATATTATCAACTTTATTTTTTTCCTGCCAGGACGATACGTCCTCATCTGACGAGGAGATGAGACGTGAGTAGGAAGCCTCGGTTATTTCCACCGCTGTTACATAAAAATCTTCTGGCCACTAAACTGCAGCTTTGTTGACACAGCATGGAAAGACATGTGTAGAGATCTCAAACTTAAAGGACTCTCAGAGAAAAGGCAAGTATACAATCTGAAACTTCTTGGACGGATAATGTCCTAAAACTGAAAACGGAAACTGGGATTTTAGGTAGGGTGGTTCTGTGAAGTTGGTATCTGTAGACAATATGTTACATGCAGTAGATGCTGACCCAAACAAACAGTAGAAATGAATGTTGGACCATCAAATTATTCATTACTGTTTGAGCATGAGAAACTATTTAAATTGTTATTTGAGTATTTCCACAATTTTGAATGTTTTGCAATAAGTAAATATATCTGAAAAAATTATTTTATTTTTTTTACGTCAGATGAAAAGAAGCTGATAAACCCAAGCTGTTTTGAAAGTATGACCATTAACCTTGAACTCATTTTCAAAATGTATGAAATTTAAAGTGACTTCATAAAACGATCCTGAATAAATAAAAACCTTTTCTTAAAAGCTTAGTTTAAGGTTATTGTGAAACTATTCCTTTTGACTTAAATCTAAGTCTCATAGTAAAAAATCGTTTCTTTTAAATCTTAGAGTCATCAAGGCTAAAGCTGAAAAGCTCTACAAAGTCATTAAGATGTACATCCGTCTGATGTCTGAACATGCGGAGATCTTAAAGTCTCTCATTGATGAGTTGAACTGCATTTCAGAGAACCTGAATAAGGTAAGGTTTTTTTTTATAATGACAGAAATGACAACCTAAAACAAAAAAACAACAACAAAAAACACATTAAACAATGGGAAATCTGTTCTTTTTGTAATAAAGTATTATTAAATTTTACCTGAGCTAACTAAAAATTCCACCTTGATCTGGGTTCCTTTAAGTTTTCAAAAAACACAAAGATTGCCGGGATAACTGGAGGTGCATCGACGGCACCAGGAGGGGTGGCGGCGGCTGCCGGTGTGATTCTGTGGTTGCAGCCGGCAGTGGGACCAGTGCCTCAGCAGCCATCGCAAAAAAGGTACCGTTTAAACTCAGCTTTAGACAATGATCAAGACTTTGTGTGTTGTTTTCTATTGTTTCACATCCCATCACTCTTTTTGTGACACTTAATGTCTTTTTAACAGACCTAGATTGACCAGAAAATCAGTATTATATCACTGTTTGATATTTGGACCAAGACATGCATTATTTGTTATCATTACCAGAAATAAAGGAAATGAGCATTAACATAACACAACCAGCAATCATTACTTTCAGCTTTATGTATGACAGTTTCTAAAATATTTTTTTCCAGGCCAGCTAAAATCAAGACAAGAAGAAAATTGATAAAACCTTAAACGACTTTAATGTCCGCTATGATGAGATTCTAACCTGCATAAAGGTACATAAATGAAGGCATGAATTTGCTGAGGCAGCAAGGCGTGACTCTCCTCAATAAAACCTTGATGGATTCCAAGCAGGCGGCCTTCGCAGTGAAGCTGGCCTCCGGGGAGGCGAGTGCCGTGGCCTCGGAGAAGAGCAGCAATGCTTCTGGGATGTTGAAAGGTTTCGCAATTGGGATGGATATTTACTTCACCCAAGATAAAGAAGGGCAGAAGCTGAAGAAAGGTTTTGAGTCAAAGCTGGCTAAAAAGATCAGCAAACTGGCGGAAGACCTTGATTCTGGTGTGAAAGAGCTCGTGAACATAAATGATGTGTTCAGTAAGCATGTTGAATAATCAGTATCTTGATATTTGACTTTGTGCTGGTGGTGGTGTCAGTAAAGGTTGGGGTTCAACATAAGGATGCAAATATTTACACAGCTTAAAAGTATCTAATCAACATACACATGATTATAAATACAATGAAATGGAGCCTTTGAGTTATTTTGTCGCATTTTTGGTTTTCTGGTTGTAGGAATTTTCTTTTAAATAAAGTACTGAAAGCAAGGATCATAAACTAAATTGAGTCCTGCTTTTTTTAGTGCGAGTATAACTAACACACGAATAGCAGACTGACAAACTTAACTAAATGCTTGAACTTCAAATGGTCAGCTAAAGAGCCATTCTGATAACAAAGACGACAGTTAATCCGCCCTGGGAGTAGTGGTTTTGCAAACAGTAATAGTGGCAGGGTGAAGTCTAAAAACACTGCTTCTGCTTTTACAAGGATGTGCACAGTTTTTTATAAACAGAGGATACACATATTACTGAAGCTCTCATAGACTGAAAAACGCTAAATACCTTTACTTTTGACCCCAAACTTTGCGGTTAAACTTGTTAAACTTTAGACTTTTATTTTTCTAACAGTACCAAATTTTATCTGCAGTGCCTTTAATTGTTTAACATACAAGTACCAGGGGGTACTGTATGCAGGTTTCATAACAACACAAAGCAATAAACATGATAATTGGTTATAATTTTCCACTGATTGCTTGATTTTCCAAAAATGATTCTGAGAACCTGAATGCGCTTTGAGATTCATGAAGTAAATGTGGATCCAAAAGGCATAATCTCCTGCCATTTCCTCACCCTCTCCCTGTAAGCCTTGTCCTCTGCTCGCTTGATTCTCTGTGCTGGTTCTCTCTCTCTCCTCCATCATTCTCCTCCGTTCTCGTCTTAGTTATTTTTCTTTATGGTTTTGTTTTCTGGTAGTCTACGGTTTCCCTTGCGTCCTTCCTTGTTATAAGTTTTGATAGATTTATTCCTCTGTAGTTTTGCTCCTTCGTTGCCTCGGATTTCCCTCACGTTTTTCGTTATTGTTATTAGTTTGTTTGTTTATTTTCCCATCCTGAGTACCTCTGCTGTTTTGTTCATTTATATTGTTTTGTTCTTTCACATTTCGTACTGCCCGCGTTCCTCTTCAGTTATCCATTTGTTTACATTCTAGTTTCAGTCTCGCGTGTCCCTGGTCCGTTCCGCATTGCCTCTTGTTTCTGTTTCATGTTCAGTTCATTATTCAATCCATCAATAGAATCAAGAATCAGTTTATTTATAAAGCGCCAATTTACAACAGGTGTTGTCTCAAGGCACTTCACAGAAAATCAATTAAAATCAAAGATACATCAAAACAAATCAATTTGAAAAAGTTTCAAATCTAAGGAACCCCAGCAGATTGCATCGAGTCATTGACTTGCAGCATTCACTCCTCTGGAATCAGTTGGCAGAAACAATGGCTTGTGTTGTCGTTGACTTTACAGCAATCCCTCATACTGAGCATGCATGTAGCGACAGTGGAGAGGAAAAACTCCCCTTTAACAGGAAGAAACCTCCATTTTGGACCAACTGTAGACTTTTAATTGCATTTTGTGAACTTCCTGCTAATAAAGAGTTACAATAGTCCAGCCTTGAAGTAACAAATGCATGGACTAGCTTTTCAGCATCTATCCTAGAGAGAATATTTCTAATTTTTGCTATATTCCTAAAATGAAAGAAGGAAATCTTACAGACCTGTTTTATATGAGACTTGAA
>JAVLVB010000467.1:728354-741934 GCA_032876305.1 Orestias chungarensis
TAGATGATTTTCAATCCACTTCATATATGGATTACATCGGTTGACTTTATCACACCAAATTTGAATAAAATATAACACAAACATGTACGTATTTAGTTGAAACTTTAGATGGAATGTGGACAAATCAAATGAATTTAAAGGCTCGTACTAGATTGAAGTACAACTGGGTTTGGTCATACACTGCTATGACTTCACCACTAAGATTCATACAATCGCTTGTAAACTTGCGCTGCAAAAGTGATCCCAAATTCACACACTGTGTTACATTTTTTGGATATACATGAAATTAAATGTATACTTCTGTACCTTCTGTACATGGTCTCTTTTTTCAGGCTAATTTAACTCACGACAAAAAGAAAATTGAGAAAGCCTTAAATGAGTTTAAGGATGGGTTTGAAGAAATACTGACTTGCCTGAGGTTCATCAGCGAAGGCATGGACCTGCTAAAGCATCATGGTTTGTCTGTTCTCAAAAACATGGTGGACAAAGACATGATGTATTCCAACAAGGAGGGCTCTGCAGTGCATCTGGTCATGGGGGAAGCGGTTTCCATGGCCTCGGAGAAGAGCATCAGTGCTTCAGGTCTGCTGGAAGGCTTCGGAATTGGCATGGATATGTACTTTAGCCAAGACGGGCAAAAGGTGAAGAAACGTCTCGCGTCAAAGCTTGCCAAGAAGCTCCGCAAAATAGCGGAAGACGTAAACCTTGGAATGGATGAGCTCGTTAACATAAAGGATGTGTTCAGTAGGCATGTTTAAATTTTAAATTCTGTCCTATGTGAGATTTTGGTTTTGAAACAGGTCATGGCTTTTGTTTCAGATTAATACAATGCTTTAAAATACTTATTCCACTTGGATGTAATAATCATGAAAAACAAAAGTCTGTGTTTACTTTCAGTTATTGTAAAAGCTGCTTTGATTTTTGCACTGTTTTTTTTTTTTTATTAGCTTCATTAATAAAGTTCTTAATCAAGCCAATGGCCGGAAATCACAGTAGAATGAATACTGTTTCTTTTGTGTCTGTGTTTAGTATAGCTTTTGTTAATACTTAACATTAATCATACAAAAAACATATGTCAATTGCAAACATTTACCTCTAGGAGGCAATCTAGGTCACTGCTGGTAACACATGTGCACATGTTATGTTATAAGGATAACATCTTTGTCCTTTATCCCTCTGGACTTAAGTAGATGGACCGTAACCAATCTATAAATATATATTTATTTTTTTAATACTAAAGTTATGTACTTAACCTATAAAATTATACTTTTATTAAGATATGATTTAACAGAAACTACTTGTGAAAGCAGCACCTGACAGAAACATGTGCTGTAGAATAAAACAAAAAAATGATCCTATCTCTTTCAGTAAACATATATAGTTGCGTCTCAGAGAACGGAGGTTTTACCTAAAGGTTTTTTCATCTCAGTAATTTGATTTAAAGAGGCACAGCAACTTCTACATATTTCAAACATTTCCTTAACGTTACTATTCATTACTGCTTGAAGCTAAAAAAACAAACACAATTCTGAAGTATCACAAGATAAGAATAATGCATGAAACCAACAAAATATTTTGCAATACATAAGTTTCGTGTTGTCACAACTACGGTATATTGCTAACGCTTAGGCGTTCAATTCTGCTCCTCAAGAGTCAGTAACCCGTGTTTTAAATACATTCCTACTGACTCGCCTGCAGGTGTGGTAAACCAGTATAATATGCAAAACATGCAGGATGCAGGCCTTTGAAAGACCAACTATGGCCACCACAAAGTCATAGGGAAAGCTAATGATATATTTCACATTTTCACTCTCTCCCCATGCATCTTTGAAGCAGGCGAGGTTGTGCCTCAAACTTTTGAAGACCATTACCTTAAGAGTTGTCCCGCCAACAGTCCTGGACTCCCTCCACAAGAGATTTGGGGCTAAAGATGAATGCTGTATCCAAGCAGGATGGTGGGTAACTTAATAGTGGGAAAATATGCAACAGAAAGCGGAGATAACTGCAACTTTGAAAGAAACGGGAAGTAAAACCCAGTCAAGGTGTTACAGGAACTTGGCCGACCGCTGATTTTTAACTCTGTGTATTATTAAAGTATTTGTAATTCTATTTTCGGCTGCACAGTGGCGCACAATTCCACCTTGGGTCTTTCTGCAAGGAGTTTACATGTTCTCCCTGTGCATGCGTGGGTTCTCCTGGGTACTCTGGCTTCCTCCCACAGTCCAAAAACATGACTGTTAGGCTGATTGGGCTCTAAATTGTCCTTAGGTGTGAGTGTGTGTATGAGTGGTTGTTTGTCCTGTATGCCTCTGTGTTGCCATGCGATGGACTGGCAAACTGTCCAGGATGTACCCCTGCCTCTTGCCCATTGTAAGCTGGAGATAGGCGCCAGCAGACCCACCCGACCCCAATAGGGACAATGGTGTACAGAAAATGGATGCATGGATGGTAATTCTATTTGTATTGGAGATATTTAAGAACCACCCAGAGAGTTTTCCAGGATCTAAACTAAAATGGTACAAGGACATCATCGGGAGCCAATGCAAAATAAAAGAAGAACTCAAATGTATTTACATGGAAACAAATAAAAATTAAATTTATATTAAAGTTCCTTGTCAGAAGGAGAGGTGCAGTGAAACACAATCAAAATTGGTTGAAGTCCACTGTGAACCTCAATTTCAATGCATGCAGAACAGATGCAGTATTTCAAGTAAAAGGAGCACAAACTAAATACAGACAGCATGTACTGTACAGTGAATGGTCAGAAACTGAACACACAGAGACCAGAAACAAAAAAACCCCAAAAAAAACACCACGAGAAAAAAGGGAACTAGGCAGTGGAAATGGAGTAAAATTAAAGGAGGTAAAATAAACACAACTGAAATAAGTCATGAAACTGTGACTAAGAACTCAAAACGTAAGGACTTGATACTTCATAAAGTGCAAATACACAACAGAAAATGTTAAATGCATCTACGTGTTTACCAAAAAAATCCCTTTACAACAGGAAGCTGAATAAAACAAATGACAAAAAAGTTTAAAGAATGTATTTACACTCACTCAGACATGAGCACACAAAGCCAGAACCAAGTGAATAAAATATTCAACAACAGAAAATGTAAATACAATCGAAAATGATACGTTTTTAAAACATTTGAGATATAAACTTATAACATATTATATATAACACTTTCTTTGATAAACATACAGAGAGAAAACATAAATACAAGTGTTCAACTCAAACATATTTTTATTTAGCATTAATAAGTTGTTTTTTTTCAATATAAACTGAAAACTAAGGAAACTGTTCCTTGGTTTATTGTTTACAAACTTTACGTCCTACTTTGACCTACATTTGACATGTAGGAGTTCTGCTTTGACAGCTGTATAAACGCACACAAAGACGAGTTTGTCAAACACGACAACGGTGTCCTGGTGAGCGGAGATACCAATATCTCCGGTCGGTGTCTTCACCAAAACCAGAATGTCCGCCCACGCGTGCTGCCTATTTGTACTAAACAAACCCCGTCAGCGAATGGTGGCCGCGGATGAATACAGTAGGCGGTGCTTCGACCGTATATAGCGGTGTGGCCGTTAGCGCCTGTTATTCGGTCCTGCTGCTCTGTTAATGAATCAATAGTCGCCAGAAGCTCCAAAGCCTTTAAAATGGCAGTGTGAAGGCGTGCGGCAACAACTTTTGCAGCGGCAAAGACCCGGCAGTGCAGCGACTGAGTGCTCCGGCTATTTCTTGCAAAATGGCGTAAGTATTTCGACATGATTACACACGAAGGGGCTTTTAAGGCGGTGTTCTGTTTCTTCCATTGTCTTGGCAGCGCGGGCTCGATATTTGACACGTTTCTGTCAACAATGTTATTAACTGTGTGGGTTTAGTGGCTTAGTCTCATTGTTCCAGCGTGTCGGGAGTGGTTTAGTAGCCGCTGGCGGTCCGTGACCACAAGGACACATTAAACGTTGGGCGCATGTCATTCGGCTTAAATTGGGGTTGTAACCGTGGTGACACGACCGTGTATTTTCCACGCCGTTTTTCGTGTGTGTACACACCAGACGGCGTCAACGTGGCGCGGTCAAAATGGCGCGGGCTGTCTCCTCGCCCTGGTTTGACCGCCATGCACAGACGCCTCTGCTGTGTAAATGGCGCTCATCCGCCCACATCCGAGGTGTGACGCATGCGAGGGGGCGTGGCGTCGTCTGGACTGTATGACCAAATAAGGAAATGTCATCCCCCCCCTCCGGGCGGGGCGTTTCCCCGTGATGCGGATCAGCTCGGCCTCCACCACCCCACCCAGCAGAGCTGCAGCAGCTGAGCTGCGGGCTAAATGTCACACATGCAGGGTTTGCATTGTTGGCAGGAGGCTTGGGTGTTGCTGCAAACAGGTCCAGCCTGAATTGTGGCCAATCACGTGACAACCACGTTTCACAGCCTTGATTTTTCCCATCACTTTATTGTTCACGTTTCCCCAGGAGAAAACTTAACGCCCTATGTGAGCTTCCATAGGAATATATCTGCGTTTTTCTGTTACACTTTCTTAATAATTTGTCCTTACTAGTTCCTAAACGCGCCTTAGATCCGGCAACCCTACGACAGATTCAACATGCGAGCGTATGAGGACGTGTTCTAAGTTGGCGCTATTTAAATGAGCCAAATTAAAAACCCAATTTCTGAACAATTAACCCCATAAATTCTAGTTTTGGTTATTCATCCTTGTTTATTTTAAGGAGTTTTTCCCAATTTCACATATCCAGAATCTGCATCATTAATAGTTATAAAAGTCTGCCAACTTGACTACTGCTGATTAATGTTTAAGAAATAAAACAAACTATATGTTTTATTATAAGCAGCCCCCATGGTTTGTTCACTCGTGCCGCAATATTGATTTGCCTCCGTTTCCACTATAAGGTTTTAGAAAGTGTACATTCAGTATTTGATCATTGGTAAACATTTAACATGTCCAAATCTGATCCTTTTTTCCTCCAGGTCTCTCTCAGCAACCACCCTCAGCTTTGCTGCCATCGACAGCAGTAACAGACCCTTCGACTCGCTGACGTCAGAACCCCTTTTGTCGAGGCTACCACCTACCAGCAGCAGCCATGACGCTCTCCCAGCAAGCCTTGGACATGGAGGCCCTGTTCTTAGGTTCGTGTTTGGTGCCGGCAGATGTTTTTTTTAACACAGACCTTTACTGGCTTGGAGCTTGATGTTTACAAAGAAAGATGCATCTTGTACCTCAGTTTACACCTTTGTAGGGGCACATTTTCCAGTTTTCATGTCAGAGTTTGACTCTTATTGTTTGCCACTGCTTTTCCACAGGGTCCTCGTTTTTGATGGCTGACCCCATGGGGCCCCTTCTGGACCATGATGAAGAAGCTCTTTCTCCTTCCACCTCCTTCGAGGTGAAGGCACCTGCTTCGCCCTCCCTCTATCTCTCTTCCTATGCATCTTCCTCATCTCCTTATAAGACGATGTCATTTTCCCCGTTCTCCTCCTCCTCCCCACCTCGCTCCCCTTCCCTCACTCCTTCCTCCTCCCACCTGGAGACCAAGGCCGAGCTGCTGTCCCTGTCCTTGCTGGGCGCTAGCGAGCTGCTCGGCGGCGACAGAGCGGGTGATGGCAAAGGTAAACATCTGTTAATAAAATGTCTGTAATGCGTATTTGCACATGTTGAACCAGAACTAATGATCATTTGTTTGTGCAACAGATGATTTGGGCGACATGGACTGGTCGGAAAAGATAGATCTGAGTGACTTGGATCTAGAATCCCTCATTGGCTCTTGCTCATCCGATTCCCCCAGCTCCCCAGAAGATCTCCTGGCCTCACTCGATTCCCACATGGATCTAGATTCCTTTGACGCAGCCGTCTCATCGGAGCACATCAGCTCAGAAACTTACATCCTGGAAACCCCCGCTGAGTCTGAAGAGGAGGAAAATGTTTTGATTCCTGACCAGGAGATCCTCCTGCAGTCTGAGCCTTCATCTCCACAGCCTTCGTCATCTCCCTCCTACACGTTGGAACTGGGGAGTGAAGTCGATGTTCTCGATGTTGGGAAAACGCCCCCCCCCATCACCGCTGCCGTGATCTCAAATCCCAGTGAAATCCTTCAGACCACCAGTCCCATTTTAATCTCTCTTCCCAGCTCCGCTCACTTTGTTGTCGTTCTTTCAAACAAGGATGAGCCCCCCATCATCTCTCTCCCCGATTTATCCCTTAGCACTTCCCAGTCGAGCGACTCTGAAAGCGATTCTGGCATCGACTCGTTGGCTGGGTCTCCCACCCCCCATCCGTCCCCGCCCAGTTCACCCGTCGCCGGTTCCTCCAGAACCAAACCCTACAGCAAACCAGAGCCTCCCTCCCCCAAGACCCCCAAAGTCAAATCGGTGTCTGGTGCTCCCAAGGTGGTTGAAAAGAAGCTGAAAAAGATGGAGCAGAACAAGACGGCCGCCACGCGCTACCGTCAGAAGAAGAGGGTGGAGCAGGAGCACCTGACCTCGGAGCTCGAAGATATGGAGAAGAGGAACAACGAGCTGAGAGAGAAGGCAGAGTCCATCAGCCGGGAGATCCAGTATCTCAAGGACTTGATGGAAGAAGTTCGCAAACACCACCGCGGGAAGACCGTCTCTGTCGCCTAGACAGCAGGACGAGTCGCCGGGTTCTGCTTCTGTCTTCACACGTGTTAGCAGAGTTGACCATTTGAAACGATGAGGAAAGTATGGAGGTTATTGAGATTAGTTAGGAGCGCGGGGCTGAGAGTTAGTTAGGTGAAGCATCTGTACATGCTCGTCTCTCAGTCCCGTCTGATTGGTCTGTTACTCACCAACCTTTGGGCGCTACTGTACCGACAGGAAGCTGCTGTGTTAATTTTATTTACAGGGTAACCTTGCAAACGGAGTCAGAGTAGCTCAGCTGTAGATGTTAACTAACCAAACCAATTAATAGTAGAAATGAATTTCTTTCAAGTGTGATCTGCCTTCCACCTCGATGTTGAGTTGTTTTTAACCAGGTGCCCCCCACTCCCACCCCCTGCCTCACTCTTAACAGCTTCAAGTCCAGAAGGGGCCTAACATTTTAATCTGTTGGTCAACATGAATTTGTGTAAATATTTTTCTTTCTTTTCCATCATTTGGTTGTGGAGTTATGACTATTTAATATTTGCATTAGTTCCCTAACTTGGTGCACACGATTGGCTTGTAAAACGCATCGCTTCTGGGTTGTTTCCTAATAAAGATCTGTCAATACTGGAGCAACATGTCGTGCCTCCTTTCAATGGAATCGGTGATCCAGACCAGGATAATTCAGACATATGCCTCAGCAGGAAAATGTATTTTATAAAAATAATAATAACTTTGTAATTTCCTGGGTAGAACCTGTCTATGAAAGATGACTTTTGGAACAGTTGGTACATTTTCTGATATTTTCAACAACAAAAAACTTAAAGTAGTTAGTGTGAACATAATTAAATGAGTAGCTGATTATGCCTGTAGATGGTAAACGTCTATCCTACTTCTGATTTGTGGAAATATATCCCAACTTGCTATTATGAAGGAAGTGTGAGATTACACTTACCTTACTGGGAAGGGTTCCTTCACATTTGAGGTAAAGATTGTGACCCTGACAATCCAATACCTTCACATTTTATGGACTAAGCGTTTACCTAACATTTAAATTCCTGATCCATTTCAGACACATTTTCCAGATCTGGGGACCAGAAAAGATATGAAGTCTGCATAACAAGACCCCCCCTCC
The DNA here is from genome assembly GCA_032876305.1 of Orestias chungarensis. Lineage (NCBI taxonomy): Eukaryota > Metazoa > Chordata > Actinopteri > Cyprinodontiformes > Cyprinodontidae > Orestias > Orestias chungarensis. The sequence goes on from JAVLVB010000467.1 coordinate 736,115, forward strand.
CCCGTTAAATGAGTACGTTTTTAAATCAGAAGTTGGCCTTGTTTGCTAAAGAATCAATCGTCCAATTAAGTAAAAGATTCTTTTGGCGAGACCAGGATAGTTGTAACACTTGCTCCAATCAGAGAATGTAATAAACATCTGATTCGCTGCACATGTGAGAAACCTTCATCTTGGGTCACACATTTAAAACTTCACCTAAACAAAAACGTTAGGCAAGTTGGTCGCAGGATGTTTTGGGGGTTTCCTGGAGGAAAACCATCCAGCGTAAACTCCAGTGAGATGTGGACTTTGACTAGGACCGGGACGTTCTGCTTGTTTACTCACAGATGGTCTCATATGTTCATCCACAACTCTCTGTAATATGTAAATAGTGAATTCTATGGTGATGATCTGGTCAGGTAATGCTGCAAAGCCTCCTTTCCGAGTCTCAGCTTCACACTTGCTTGTAGGTGCTCTGGTCCTGGAATAAAGCATTTGGTTTTTTACCAAGCGTGTCTGTTTTGGTGTTCTAATAATCCTTAAAACATGAGTCCTGCTTTTTCACGTTCTACCTGGTGAACTCCAGGTTCCTCCTTTCCTCTGTGTTTTCCCCATAAGCAGAACCTGAGCCGGACTATTTTGAGATCTTGTCAGGCTCATAAACTGATATGATCTTCGTTCTGAACCCCTCAGACGGTTCTCTCCCCCTCACTCTCACAACAGTCGTGAAACCACACGTAACGTCTGACACCTAAACAGAGGAAGTTTCTTTTGAACTGCTGGATGATGTTCACCTGATTGGTTAGTAAGCAGGTAATCTTGGGCATTTTAATTAAAAATACAGTTCTGAGTTTTCTGATCTTCACCTAGCCACTAATAGCTTTTGTTGTTTTTAAAAGAAGCCTTTCTTTACTTTATGTTGTACATTCATGTTGTAATTTTTGACATGAAAGACTCTCACATCCAAACATGGCAGGAAAACAGACTCAGATTAGTTCACAACCTATTGTAGATTCAATATCATTATTGTCATGTACACAATAAAAGACAACATGGTTATTGTTGAGCAATAAAAATTCTTACTTTGTGGCTATCCTGTAAAAAGGGAGAAATAAATAAAAAAAGAGTAAGAATACAATAATAAAGTGCAATATGCAATAAAAGAGAATTATACTTTGTTTCTAAAAACATCAGTCTCCTATTTTATTGTATTCTGGTAAAACAGGCCAAAGACCGCCTGGGTTCATCTTTTGCATCTTTTTTTAATAGGGAAACATAAGATAGCTGTCAGTGTTTATGGATTTTCTTATACACTGGTAATGACAGCTAGTTGTGTGGAGAAAAACAAAACAAAAAACAATACAAAATAGTCTGTAAAGCTCTACCTAGTGATGGGCTCTACCAAGTAGAGTAGTTGACACACATCCTGCAAGTTACCAAGAAGTATTGGCGCGTCAGATCCTTCACAGGAACACTTCCTGCCGCGCTACAGTTCTGGACAGACCGTCCAATGCAGGTCATTCTGGCTGCGGCACATTCCACTACACAGAAAACTCAGCAGAGTTTCAGTTGGACATTCGCCCGTCGGCACATTTGCCGTCACCGTGGAACTCATGCACATTTTCACTTTAAACTTTACAAAGACCAGAATGTACTTTGTTACTACATGCAACTTTGGGTGGGGGGGCGGTTGGGGTGTCTAAAACTCACAGGTGCTTCCAGTATTTCGTCTTTCTCCGCTAGAGAGTACAACATTTGTGCTTGTCTGGGTTCACGGTAGGCCTTCACAATAAACACTAAACCGAGTTCCCACAGACTCAGACCTTTTATATTGAGGCCATCACAGAGTCAAGTGTAAATATTGAGTCTCTGTTATCCTGGGAAACTGTCTTCTTGGAAACACCTGGCATGGCGGAGGAACCTCCACAGCGACAGCCAGAATGCTTTGCCCGACGCTTACGAGTCAGCCTGAACGGATTTGAACACCTTAGCAAATTCTTTGTGGAATGGATTTTCAACGAGGCGTTTTATGGTTTAGCCCACACGGACATGGCAGCACAAACAGCTGCTTTGTCCATTTTAACTTAAAAAATACTAACTTCGCATTTCACCACATCCCAGAAGTCCTCTACTCTACTCTACTCTCTACTCTCTAAACGTAGACATTTAAACATTGGCTACACGTCACTACTGGCGGACGATGTCTCACACTTTTATGCCGACGCAAAAATCGATCGCAGTTTGCCGTCATTAGTCACAGTGGCGGTTTCACTCTCTACAGAAGTCTCCAATTATCAGTTCAGAGCTTGTTCTGACTGGTCTCGTGTGCAACCTGCACTTAAAGGTTCCAGATGTTGTATCTCAAGCCGTAGAGACTCTCCTCAGCCCTGTTCCAGCTGGTGGCATGTGCCCAGCTAGAACAGGAAACCCCGTAAGGCAGAGGGGCTTTTCATAGCTCGCCTACTGTAAAGCAGCGAGCCAAGAAATCTGATACAGTCCGGATTTTAGAGTTTCTATTTCTGACTGATTCGAAGTGCAACTCACACACTTGACGGAGCTTCATAAGTCTAGATACGGATTTTGGTAATTTCAGAACACAACCTAAAGAATAAACGATCATTTCTTTACTTAACAATAAAAGGAAGCTAATCATAACCCATAAAGATTTAGGCTGCATGTATCTGAGTTTTCTTGCCCGAATGTCAGGCTTGGTTTAAGCTGCAGTACACAACAGTTTACTTCAAATAAAGTATGTTCTGTTGGTGGGTATGATGACTAAGACATATAATTGACTGCATCATGTTGAGTACATTAGCCTAAAATGGTTAGACGTTGTAAAGTAACACTTATTAAGACTGTGTTTATGTGCAATAACTAAAACGCATTTCAATCAATAAATCTGTTTTGTCATTTTGTACTTTAGTGTCAGATCCCTTTTTACAGCTAATTGGAAAGGACAGCTTTAGTTCAGATTGTCTTATGGTACAGTGAAAACGTTATTACACTGGTTCCCTGGCTGAGACCTAATCTAGGTGTTGATGACTGCATTGCAGTTGACTTTCTAAAGCGCATAAACAAATGTCCGTGCTCTCAGCTGTAACCTCAGACTCCCCACTGACCCAATGGGTAGAAAAGCATCAGAAACCTCAAAACACAACTACCTTCTGCCTCCCTTTTCTTTCTATATGGTCGATATCACAAACCAACACTACCTACTATTTATCTTGGTTGTCAGAATCTGGGTTTTCCCTGCATGTTTAATTTGGGTTTAGTTTAATTGCATCATCGATGCTTCTGGAAAGTATTTTTTTTAACACCTTTACCCCATACCGGTAAATGAAAGAAGAAGCCCAGAAACAGAAGCTTCCTAAAAGCGGAAAAAGTGACTGCTGTTGATAAGGAACTTAACCTTTAGCCAGTCAGCTCTTGTATTATGCAATTTCCTTAAAGGTTTTCTTCAGTTTTTTTTGTAACTGATCATGTAGAAACTACTAAACTAGTAGGTCCCAATGAGTTTGAGCAACATTAGGGCGTTTCATCCACTCATTTAGTGTTTTTAATGCAATGTTAAGCCCCCTCAGTCAATGCTTTAAAGGAGCACCTTTCACCTCTAATAGATTTTTTGAATATTCTTCTTTTCAGAACAGCTTCAGCTCTTTATTTTTGCATGGAGAAGGTCTTTGAACATCAGTCTGAACTTTGAAGTGGGCCATTCTGACACACGATTAAGCTTTATCTAAACTGTTTAATTATCAGTTTATCTAAAAGTTTAGCTTCATTGGACTATTGGAACTATTGGAACTATTCTATATCTAATCTTTTTTTGCACCCTCTAAAATATTTTATTCAAGCCTTGCCCCGTGATAATCTTCGCCCATCTTCCTGTCCTGTCCCTGCTTAATGAAACAAAGCCAAAGCCTGATGGTGTACAGTTTTAAACGTGTTCTCATGAGACCAGAGGCTATTCCACACTTCTAAAAATCAATGATCCCACCTTAGCTGGGAATTTCGGGAACAGCTCTAGAGTTAACAAGAAAATACAATTCCCTATTGAAATACAATGTGAGTGTAGGAAGAAAAACACAAGGAAAACCCTCAAGGAATATAAATACCTCATAAACACAGCCATTAAAACATCACCTTATTGGCTACATTATAGGTTTCACTGAGTCTGACCCTATGTTCTGTCTAAGTGGGTGTATTATCACCGTCGTCTTCAGCTGACAAAAGAGGATAACAGAGTGGCTGAGCTCATTACTGAGGTCACGGGCTGCAGATTAGGAAGACAGATTTACTCTTTGGAAGTGGGACGCCATATTCCCCTGTGCTACCAGCTCTTTTTTAGTAAACATTGGCAAAAAATCTGACTTTGGTACTAAGATGTTAACCAATCAGCTATGTAAGAAGTATAAAGATGGTAATGGAATTTCCAAGCGTATAATCTTAAATTTTTTTTGGAGTCATTTAGGGCAAATAAATGAATGACTGAATAAATAAAGGAATGCTTAGGATTTTCTTTATAGATTTTTACAACCATTTCAACATTTTTGCATATAATAGCTCAAGTTATGAAATGAATAAAGAACATTTATTCAATATTCATAAGTATAGTCTAGTTCGACTGACATGACCTAAGAATCAAGAATCAAGAATCAAGAATCAGTTTATTTATATAGCGCCAATTTACAACAGGTGTCGTCTCAAGGCACTTTACAAAAAATCAATTAAAATCAAGGATACATTCTAACAAATCAATTTGAAAAAGTTTCCGTATGTATATATAAGCAATTCCTAAGCAATTGGTAATATTAAAAAACAGCAAATAATCACATGAAAGCAGTTGATACATAACCAAAAATAATTTGCAATTTCATGGAAAGGAATGAGAAACTGGTACTATGATGCACAAATGACCACATGTTGAAGTCATGGGATTTTTTATTCTGATTAAAGAAAAACAACAAAGCTGCTTCGTAAAACTTTAAACGAGCTCCAGCATTTCTAACAACAGTCACATATCCAGTCTGAACTGGCCTTTTTTAGTATTACAATGACAAGAAAAACTAAAATAAAACAAGGAAGTTGATGTTTCTTGTAAGTAGTGACAAATTACGAAAATGCGTGTAGTTATGAGGAATGTGTGCTGGGTGTAAGTCTGTAGCCTTTCCGGTTGTGATCTTTTTTTTAATATTCTGTGTAAAAAGGATACTGAGCAAATGATGACACTCTAAATATTTGAAGCACACAAATAGAAAATGTTGTAGGGCTTTTTTTTTTTTTTTGTCTGTTCAAGGGCTTCCTCTGGTGGCAGATTATTTGTCTGCAATCAACAAAATAATGTCAAAAACTCACATACATTACGGAGCCCTGACAAAACGGATAAATATAATAATTACTTTGTTTTATAAACACAGCAGGGCTTTTCCTCCATCCAATGACTTTCTCTTACCTGAAATACAATCGTTTGGGCAAAAGGTCCAGGATAGGAACAGAAGACATCCATTTAAATTCAGTCCAATTCAATTCAACGTTTATCTATATCGCGTCAATTCATAACGTTTGTCATCTCAAGGCACATTAATAGTAACAATAATTCAATCAAATTATACATACATACATTCAAGTGAACCTAGTGGAGTTCATATACACATATATACATATACATATATATATATATATATATATATATATATATATATATATATATATATATATATATATATATATATATATATATATATATATATATATATATATATATATATATATATATATATATATATATATATATATATATATATATATATATATATATATATATATATATATATATATATATAT